>VMDO01025708.1:0-27826 GCA_007922755.1 Pedetes capensis | reverse complement strand
CATTTTTGCTTCCAAGGAGCACTCTGGTTGTACTTCTTCTAGGACAGATCTGTTGGTTCTCTTGGCAGTCCATGGTATATTCAATAGACGTCTCCAGCACCACAATTCAAAAGCATCAATTCTTTTTCTGTCTCTCTTGTTCAATGTCCAGCTTTCACAACCATATGATGCCACTGAAAATACCATGGCATGAGTCAGATGCACCTTCGTCTTCAATGTGACATCTTTGCTTTTCAATACTCTAAAGAGATAGTAGGGAAAATCTCGTGGGGTGAGCCTCCACAGACATGAGAGAAGGCACACTGAGTAGTTGAGGGTCAGATTTATTTAAGGAATGTGAGAATAGAGAAGGAAAAAGAGAGATCAGTGAAGAGGTAGAGAAGTCACTTGGATGGGCAGTGGCTGAGGGGATGGACTAGAATTGTAACTGCAGCTGCATGGGCTAGGTAGTGTGTGTGTCTTTTATACTGCAGGCAGGTTCCTTGAGGCTTAGGCAGGAAAAGGGTTTTATTTCCCTTGGAGGAGAGAGAGGGGGTGGGCGGAAGAGAGTGAGATTGGAAGTTTGGAATCTCAGGAATGCTTAACATTTGAGGGGCTGGTTTGGCTTTCTATACTTAGTTATGTTATCTCTGGACTTTGGAGCTTATTCAGAGGTGGGGTCCTTTGTCCCCTCATTCTTGCTTTCTGGTTATATAAAAATGGGGAGAAGTTCTCATCTGTGGCTTCTTCCTGCTGAGGAATGGGGAGGAGAGAATCTAGCGTTAACAGGAGGGCAGTGGGTCATCTTGGGATTCAGCATGAGAAACTGAGTTGCAACAGTGGTAGAAATTTTCTTTGCTTGTGCCTGAACAAAATTGCTCAGAAATTGAATTAGGCTGGGAGCAAATGATAGAATGAGCAGGATTGTGATGAAGGGGCCCAATAGGGGATAAAATCTTTGTTTTCAAGGAGAAGTTAACCAGGTGCTGGAGTAGGAACTTTCCTGGAATTGGGTACCTAGGTTTCCTAGGCATGTTGTTGCATCCCTAACTAACTTTGGCTTGTTAGTGAAAAAGCGGCATCTTTCCTTTAGAATAGCACAAATTTCTCCCTGGGTTGCAGTCAAGAGATCTAACCCTTTCCTGTTTTGGAGGACTATGGTGGAGTAGATAGAGTGTCAATCTGATCTTAAATATATTCTGTTTTGTGGGATATCTCCAGGGCATAAGTGACTCCCTGTGAGAAACAGACTGCCCCACAGATAGCTACTCCCAATCCTGCTGCCCTGGTGCTGACCCTAACAGTGACGCCAAAATCCTCCAGAAGGTCTAGTAGTTGAATTGCTCTTTTGATCAGAGAGAAGCCGTCAAGAATGTGGGAGTGGGATTTGAGGGAGAATAACTTTGATTTTTGGAGATAGGCCAGAGTTCAGATGCCAGTCCAATTAGTAGTAAGATATACGTAGCCATTACAGCCACACAGCCAGAATACTCCAGCCTTGGCCTTTAAGCTGGAGTGAGGTGAAATCAATCTGTTAGCCCAGATATCCAATGACCTGGCTGGTGAGATATCTAGTCTTAGTGAAATCAGTGAAGTTATACATGAGGATCAGCTGCCCTTGTTGGAGGAGGCAAGGCCTGTCAGAAAGGAACAACTATCTGAAGACCAGTATTAATTAGAGGAATGGGCTTTATTGCCAGTGGAGCAGCAGTGGGCTCACGTCCCCAGAATGGCTGTGCTCCTTGATTCCGTTGTCCCTGTTCTTTTTATAGAATGTACAGGCTAGCAGACAAAGAGGTCTATGTGTTTCTCTTTGATTGGTTACTTTAAATAGTCCTCAGGTTTTGCAGAGTAATCCAAGCAGAAAGTCCTTGACTACAAAATGTTTAAAGAAACAACTTTTAGACAATCAGGGATTGTCTAAAAGGGATTTACTGCAGGGTGCTGCAGGGATTTACTGCAGCACCTCTCAGTTCAGAGAGGAGCTTCTAGCATTCTTTAGATAGAGGAGTACAGCCCTATTCTTCGATTAAGAGGGTGAGGAATGTAAACTCCTGAGTCTTGGAGGAGGCTGTTGTGGTTTTTTAATAGATTTCCCTCCTGATTTTCTCCCCTTTGAGCTCCCCCCCAATTTCTTTATTTTGGGGTCTTACCATCTACTTGTTGTTGAGGTGTTAATAATGGTTCAGGTAAAACATATGTGACATGGCCTTTTGATGAATGACAATCTCTATCATGGTGCATATAGCTTTTATGGTCAGTGGGAGAAGGCACGGGATGATCAAGAATAGGCCAGTGAGAACTAGTATTCATCCTACTAAATCCTTGAATCCTCTGAGAGCAGAGAACCAGCCTCCCCATAAACTTTGTGGGCCCCATCCATGCCATGTCTGTACTGGAACAAGGGCTAGTTTTTGAATCTTTGTTACTATATCTTTTATGGTTTGTCCCTGAATATCAATCTGTAAGCAACTTTTGGTAAAACTGAACTTTCCGTATACTCCTCCCTCTTGGGCCAATAAGTAATCTAAGACTAGTCTACTCTGGTAGACAGCATTTCTAATTTGACCCTGTTGTTGGGGGAGGAGGGTCAGGGCCCTGCCTGTTTCATTTGTTATTAACTCAAGCACTGCCTATAACCTAATTATGCAGTTTAGCATGTAGATGGGGGTGCAGTATCCCTATGACCCATCTTGGGCCCATATGGCTGGGCCATAATATTGAGTGATCCTCTCTGCAGGCCATTCATCATCTTTCCAGTCTCCTATGGCTATTTCCGGGGCTGGGACTTAGCTCAGTTGGTAGAGCACCACTCCGCATTCTCTGAAGTCCCAGGTTCAATTCCCAACACTGCAAAAATGGGGGAAGGACATGGCAATCCACTCCCAAGGCAATCCTGAAAAAACAATCAGCCATTGAAAACCCTATGAAGGTTGATATGAGTCAGACATGACTTGACAGCACCTAACAACAACCACATGGCTATTTCCCTTTTCTGGCATCCTGGAAAAGGGGCCAAGTCTTGATAGCTTTAGTAGTTCTCCAGTTTTTAGTGGTAATAAGAAGTAAGAGGGCTTGGTTATCCTTTATAACACCATTCCCCTTCCAGTCATCAGGGAGATGGCCATAAGCTCTCTTTCCATAAATGCAATATAGTCCAGCTGGGACAGTCCAGCCTCTTGGACTTCCCAAATTGCTCCAAACCTCTCTGTTAGGTGAACCTTTTGAGAAAGTTTTGTTCAGTCTGATTATGTCCCCCATATACTCTCTCTGATTGTAGTGTTAAGAGTTTTCTGAACTATACAGGTTAGTTACTCCACAGGTGAGGTAAAGGGCTTTCCCCATCTAGTGAGGCAATACTGACCTATGATTGAGGATTTTAGAACCCAAAAGGCATTACTTGGAGGAGGCTTTTCTTGGATTGTAAGATTTATGATTTCATGAGGCAGTATCTCCTTTGCTTCTCATGGCCATTGATCTCCCATCAGAGTTCTTCCACATATATAACATAATGTAATATTTAAAGATTAGGCTATGTTCTTTGCTAATCCTAGGAACAAATTTTTTGTGCTATGTGGGGACTGGGGCAGAGGGTAAGACTCTTCTTCACTGAAGAACTAGAAAGCCTGGAAGCTAGTCTTTTCCAGAGTTGTTATGACCTTTTTTAGAGTTATATATATCATTAGATCTAATCCCTTGTCATTGATTCCCAGCCACAACCTATTTTTTTTTCCTCCCAGATGTGGGCATTCTGAGGATGAGTTATTGTTAATTGTAAGGGGGTACAATAGCTTTTCTCACAGTCTGGGGAAGCTTTTCCCATCTTTAAGATCATAGAGGCTGTGGAATCTGTCACATATGTGGCCCATTTAACTGGTCTCCAATTCCAGCATGAGTCAGTACAGGTGCCTTCACATAGGTACATGCCTGCAAATGTATAATTCCTTTCCTAATTTAGTGTTCCATATCCCATCCCATAAATGTTTTAATTAATTATCTGACATACATCCAGATAGATCTTTATCTCCTAGGTTGGGGTCCCCTTTATTGTGGTTTTATTGGCTAAAATGTGGTCTGCAAACCTATAGCCTGGACTTACCCATGTCTCAAAGGTGGTAGTTATGGGAAGGTCAAGGGGATTATAACAGGTATATGACTGGTTGTTACCTGGACTGCATACAGCAAATTGGGTCTGGTTGTAAGTACAAGTTATCATAGTTTTGCCCTCACATTTGTAATAGCTGTAAAAGAGCAAGGTGGTAGTTACCCTTGGTCCCACCTTTATTTGAAGAACACATATGTCACATATTTCTTCCCCTTTTCCCAAAGTCCAGAGTCCAATCTGGAGAAGTCCCATGACAGTTGTTCTCAGGCTTCTGCCATGCACAGGCCAGCCAACTTCCAGTTTGTGGCTGAAACAGGGCATGTTGATAACCTCTGCTTTGTCTTGCAGAGGTTGATCAGGTCAGATCCTCATCTCCACTGAGGCTGTGCAGCTCTCTTTAGTCTGGTGTGATGAATCCATGCAGAAATCCCTTCTACGTTGGTGGTCATGGGTGTGGTCAGGATGACAGTGTAGGGTCCTTTCCACCTCAGTTTGAGGGGGGTCAAGTTCCAGTCTTTGACCCGAACCTGGTCTCCTGGGGAGAAAAGATGAACAGGGGAAAAAAAGACTAATAATAAAAAGACTAATACTTGCCTGTCAAGTACCCATGTAGATATTTTCTTAGCTATTTTCCCTAAGGCATCCCTCTGTCTGTGTAGCTCTCTCTCCCCTAATTCCTTGGGTGTCCCCAGTAAATTACAGAGGGTCAGGGAGGCCTATTGTATACTATTTCATAGGAATAATATCCTGATCTCTTAGAAGTACATCTAACTTTAAAGAGGACTAGTGGCAAAGCCTGTACACAATTAAGTCTCGTGTCCTGACATAATTTACTAATTTCTGTCTTTTTTTTATTGGAAAATTTTAATGTACAATTTAATGTGTTTCATTCTGACATGCATTTTACTGTGACATTTCCATATATGAATTTCATTGTACATTGCACAGATAGCTTCCCCTTACCCTCTTGTGCCCTCCTACGCCCTCTCCCACCCCCCACCAATGACCTCTCTTCTACTTGCATGTCTTTTTGTGGGAATAATTTTCTGTATACCCTTGCATCCCAATTATGATTTAAGTCCACATATTTTTCTGTAGTGATCTATCTTTTTACATTGTCAGCAGTATCTAATTTCTGTCTTTAATGTCATGTTCATGTGCTCTAACCTGCCCAAGCTTTAAGGTTGGTATGCAGCATGTAGCTTCCAGGTGATGCCCAAGGCTCTGGCCATTTGTTGTACTACTCCAGGTACAAAGGCTGGTCTGTTGTCAAATCCTGCCTTGGAGAGGCAGTCCAAACTGAGGAATAATTTCCCTAAGTAGTGCTCTCACCACTTCATGGGCCTTATCTGTTCTGGTGGGGAAAGCCTCTACCCACCCCGAATATGGGCAGACTGTCACCAGGAGATATCAGTTTCCTCCACATTGGGGCATTCCAGTAAAGTCCACCTGCACATCTTCAAACAGAGCTGTCCCATAGGACTAGACTGTGGGTGGTAGGGAGGGTCTGTGTCTTGCATTGTGCTGGCTGCATGTTACACAACGCTGACTGGTCTGTTTGTTGAGTGTTGATGGGAGGGGAATGTAAAACTACCTCCCCAACAGTTTTTCAGTCTTTTCCTGTCCCAAATGTACTGCCTCATGAACCACATGAACAACTGTTGGACCCAGGAGGGGAAGGACTATAATCCTTCCACTTGTCAGCTTATTCCATCCTTCCCTTACTTTCCCTTCCCTCTCTATCTTCATCCATTCCTTTTCTCCTTTAGAATATTTTGGAGTTAAGTTTGGTGTCCATGGAATCAGGGGGCTAATAGTGGCAGCATTGTAGGGGAGGGTTCTGTGATTTTTTTTCCTTCTGTGTCTACTTTAGCATTCCCCTATGCCTCAGGAGTCTCTGTCTTTTGATGTCCTCAGCAGTGAATGACTGCCACTTTCTTAGGTTTCCATACTACCTTTAGCAGTTGTAAAATCTCATTAGGGTATTTTATGTTGCCCCCCAATACACTGTTAGAAGTCCCCTGTCCTTGTAGATGCCCCATGTACATGGAGAGTGGAGAGTAGGGAAACTAAACCAGGAGTCAGGGAAGATATTTACATTCTTTTTCTCAGCCAGCTCTAGAGCCTGAATTAAAGCAATCAGTTCAGCTTTCTGGGCAGAAGTCCCTTGAGGCAATGGCTTTGCCTCTTCACACTTTAGCTAAGGTGTCTACTGCATAGCGAGCTTGTCTTTCCCCTCTCAGGTTGACAAAGCTGCTTCCATCCACATACATCTCTAACTCTGGGTCCCTCAGAGGCTGCTGGAGCCAGTCTGGTTGGCGTGAATATACTGCCTCAATGACCTCCACACAAGCATGTTCAGGTTTTCCATCCTCTGTTGGGAGCAAAGTGGCAGGATTCAGGAAGGATACAATCTCTACTTTTAGCCATGGATTTTCACATAGTAAGCTTTGGTACCTAGTGAGGTGTGTGTCTGTCAGCCAGCGGTGTCCCTCAGTGTTCATAAAGGTAACTACCACATGTGGCACTCAGACTCTCAAGTCTTGTCCCAAAGTTAGTCTGCCAGCCACCTGTACCAAGATAGCTCTGGATGTGGGCACTCTCAGACACAGGGTCATCCTTCTGAAACCCCATCTAACTGCTTAGAGGGGTAGGCTACTGGCCTTGCCCATGACTCCACATTCTGAGCCAATAACCCCAGGGCTATTTTGTTCCTCTCTGGCACATATAATGTAAAAGGTTTGGCTAGGTCAGAGAGGCCAAAATCTGGGGCTTTCTCTAACTCTTTTAAATTTTTAAAAGTCTTTTGCTTTTCTGGCCCCCACTCCATTGGCTCTCATTCTCCTCCCTTCATAGCCTCATACAAAGTTTTGGCAAGCATTGTGAAATTGAAGATCCATAAACAACAGAACCCCATTACTCCCAGCAACTCTCTGATTTGCTGTTGCGTCTTTAGGTTGCGTCCAGTCTTTGGGACTAGAATGTTTTGGATTACCTGTTTTCTCTCTCCTCCTAGCCATCTTTCTCCTCCTTGCCTGAGTATGAATCCCAGGTGTTTTACCTATTTTTGGCAGATTTTAGCCTTTTTCTTGGAGACCTTGTATCCACAAGCCTCTAGGTGTTACAGGAATATGTCTGTTCCCTTCACACACACTTTTAGAGTCTCATGGCCCATCAAGAGGTCATCTGTATACCGGAGAAGGACACATCTGGTGGCCTGCACTGGAAACTGCAGGAGATCCCGGGCAAGAGCCTGTCCAAGGAGGGTTGGTGCATCCCTGAATCCTTAAGGAAGTCGAATCCAGGTGTATTGTTCTTTCATCATCATGGAGGGACCCTTCCACTGGAAGGCAAATAGTTCACAGCTTTTCTGGAGCCAGTCTTATGCTGAAAAATGTGTTTTTTAAGTCCAATCAGGTAAAAAAGGAGTTTTCCACAGGGAGGAGGCTCAGGAGGGTGTGAGAGGCACAGCCAGGGACAGTGTCACAGTTGCCTGATTTACTGCTCTCAAGTCCTGGACTGCCCAGTAATACTTTGTCCCTGGTTTCTTTACAGGGAGGAGGGAAATATTCCAGGGCAACTGGCATGGCATGACTCTGTTATGTTCCTTAAGTCTCTGTAGATGTACCTGTACGTGTATAGTTTATCTATTTATGTTTCTTTAGTAGGACCTTAATTTTCTATCTTATTTAAACTGCTATATTTTACAAACTTTTTCTCACATTGATTCAATCTTTTTGGGTACAGACAGAATACGATAAATTCTGTTTTAAAATTATGATACTTATGTATTCCTCCAAAAATATATCCTCATTAAACTGTCTTCCTATCAATATTTAATTTCCTAAACTTAATGTCTTCAATGTATTCCTATAACCTACTTTAGGGAAATAATATAAGAGAAGGAGCAAAAACTCTCAGTTCACAAATGTGTTAGCTCTGTGGGCATGCACATGTTACTAACTTTGAGACTTATTTTTCCCCTTTCCATTTTAAAATTGATATAATGCATGTATGTACACATTTGTTAAGTAGTAAATGACATGTTTCATCAAGTAGCCAAGTTTTATTTCACATGGATGGAAATGCTTCTAGTTATTACTTCCTTTTTACTACCTTTCTATAAAATTTATTGAAATATTCATTAAAATCTACAACTCTCTACCAAAAGCAAAACACGTGGAAAGAATAGAAAACTCATGAGGAAATATTAATCCAGTGAACATTTTTTCAATGTTCTTCCCAACATGTCTGAAAGTACTCCATCAGGTAGATGCTATAGAAATTACTTCACTACCACCCGTTCACCCTGGCCTTTTTGGATTATACATATTTAGGGATGTATTCATATTTTTTTATCTTCTATCTCCTACCTAATTACCATCAAATACCTCCTCAAGTACTATCAATTTTATTTGCTAAGTATTTCTCAAACTCATGCATTTCTCTTCATCTTTAACAGTTTCTTGATACTGAAAAATACCTCAATTCTTGAAAAACCTACCAATTTGACTTTTCTGAATATGCTTTTCCTCCTATTCCAAGATACAGAAAATGTAAATTTCTCAAATTATAGATATGATCCTATTTCTTCTCTCCACCATCTCTATCTTAAAGACCCTGGAGAGGTATCCTGTAAGTCTTATGTTAAAGGCAAATCTCCTTAGCATGACCTCTAGGGCATTGCAGGGCCTGGATCCTGCCCACCTCTCTTTCCATATCTCACCCTTGAGTTTTATATAATCTCTTCCACTCTCCCAGTCTCTTTCCCCCATCTATATCCTGTCCTCTCAATAAACATATTATCTTATAGTCTTGTTACAATCATCATTCTCTTAGAAAAAGCCTTCAAAACCCTCTTAAATGAAGCAAATATCCTAGTACATGCTCCCATAGAAACTTTCTAGAAATATTTATTTTTTATTGCAGTGCTGGGACTCAATCTCTGGGTCTTGTTCACAGTAGGCAAGTGCTGTACCACTGAGCTACATCTGCAGCTTAGTATTTATTCTTCAAAACCTTTATCACAATTTATAGCTAAATATATGTTTTGTGACCATTTGATTAATGTCCATTTCCCCATTCTCCTGTGAGCTCTATGTGGACAGATAAAGACTGTGCCCTCTTTTGCTCCCTTCCATAAACCCAACACTAGGCATAGCAACTGGGACATGAAAGCACTCTGATTAGTTAAATATTTCTTAAGTAATGAATATTTGCAGGAAACTTTTTCATGTAGCTATCCTTACATAATGACGTATAACTATAAATTCTTAGAAATGGAAGTTAGTCTTGTTTGTTAAGCACTCAGTGTATGAGAACCTCTGTGTTAGGTGCTGTGCTGAGAGAGTGTTTCTGACTTAGAGAAGCTTATAAAGAGAATAAAGGGTGTATTTAAATGATCATAGTGCCAAGTAGAGCACTAGGAGAAATGTCACAGAGAAGAACTGTATCCCTCAATGTACTCTCTAATGACTTGGAGTTGGAATTCTGATACAGTCATCTCTCTTACAGGTATTGCCAAAATGGAATTATCACTTGACTCTTCAGGTTTGTCATAGTGCCCTTGTGTGTAAAACATACATAAAAGATGAAAAAAGAAATCAACAGTTTTCCCATTAGAGTGAAGAAAAATAGTTCAAATGGATATGCTTTTATATGAACATGATCTAGTTCAAATTAGTGACTCACCCAGCAATGTTTTATTGCTATTGCTGCTATTTGTTTAAGTTCCATTGAGCCAGTTCTTATAAATTATCCCTTAATATGTTCTGGACAGTTTGGTTTGGGGAGGATGCTTTCTTTCCCCAAGGAGCTAATGAAAATTCAGCGTTTGCCTGTTCCCTATACCTCATCACAAAAATCAATGCCTGAAATATAATAGCTGCATAGTGATGATCTGTGGCTGAGGTGCCTTCACAGAGCTGAAAATTATAGCCCAAAAAGCAATCTTTCCTTCTATGCTCTGAAAACTTTAGATTCACACATCTGTTGCCTCTTGACCCTCAGCCTTCTATCTTTTTTATCAAACAGGAATGTTTTCTTCTTTCTTTTATAGAAAATGCTGACTGTTCCAGGAAGATAGGCCCAGAGGGCAGCTGTTTACCACACACTTGTAGGTAGATTTGAAATCTCCATGGTATCTTGGACCAAAGAACTGTGCAAACTGAAAATTATAGAGTAGCTTTCTGACTTTTTAGCGGTAAATTCTATTTGCTGGTGTGAAAAAACAATACCAGCAATGTTTACTGGGCCAACAAAACCAAGAGATTTGTTTCTTTCATCTAAGTGTGTGGATTAAAGATATTTGTGGAAGAAGAATGGAAAATGAGAGTGGGAAAAGAAGATAGAATTTGAACCCCATCTCTTCAGTTCCTTTAAAATAGGAATTTTAAACTTGAGGTCCAGGTAGGTCTGCAAGGACCTGAGACCAAGGATGAGGTTTAAGGGATGTTTAAGCCAGGTGCAAGCTTATGAATGTTTGTGAATTTGGGAGGATATTGATTTTTATTAGTATTTTTTTCTCAAAGAGATACTGCCTCTAGGTATAGAGTAATAGTCCCATTTTATTTAAAAAGATGGAAGCAACTATGGGACCTCAAGTGCCCCATCTTTCTGAGACTTAGTTTTAACAAATATACAGACATAATATAGCAAAATAGGAATAGTAGAACAAAATAAGAATAATAGAGCAAAAGAAATACTCATATATTCTCAAATCTAATCCACATTCACATTGTGATGGTGTGGCGAATAATAGATGTTGTTGTTGCTGTTAGGTGCCATTAAGCTGGGTCTGATTCATGGAGACCCTGTGTACGACGGAATGAAACACTCCCAGACCCTGTGCCCTGCCTGGCATGGTATCAGTGTTTCTCTGTTATTCCTAGGGTTTTCAGAGGCTGTTTTGGGAGTGGAGCTGCCAGAATCTTCTCCTGTTTTTGCAGTGCTGGGGATCAAACCCAGGGCCTCAGCACAGAGCAACACTCTATCAACTGAGCTAAATCCCAGCCTGAATAATAGATAAATAATAATAAATAAAATAATAAGTGATTACATTATATTGTTTTTATAACATGTACAGCAGTTACATAATTTTTCCCCAAACCAGCTCTTGACCATGAATGTAATCCATACACAATTCTAATCTGCATCTGATTTTTCAGCTATCTAAAACTGTTGAAAGGTGCAGATTAGATTTGAGAATATATGGTAATAGAAATAACTGACAAAGTTCTGAAAAAAATTCTTGTTATGCATGAAACTGCTACTGATACTAGAGATTACTGTTAATTTTTATTTTGTGTAGGATAGCCCAAAAGGCAACTACTAATAATTAACCCGGAGGAGGAGTGATTAAGAAGAAGCCAATATCTGTTTTCTAATATTTTAACTATATTGACGAAAGATTTAAATATCCCCATGGGGAGAAGGTGAAGTAATGAGTAAGACTAGATCAACATAGACTGATGAAGAACTTCATAGCACTCCAGTGTCCAAAGATAGCATAGATTGTTTCTACTAAAATAAGTTTCTTGTCACTGCAATGCAAAAACAATGATAAACTCAGAGATGCTGAGAAGTTTGTCAAAGCTTACATAGCTCCTGAGTGCCAGAGTTGGGATTAAGCATTTAGTCCGATCCTAAAGCCCTTGCCACACTTTTCTGTGGTGCTGCTCCTCTCTTGACTCACTTCCCATCACTCCATTCAAGTTGCCTACAGGTGGCACTGTTGAATAATTTGTTAAATGATTTAATTGCTAAATTACATAAATATGTGTATCCTCACAGCATCATTAAGTTGGTCTTAGAGTCTAAAAATTCTAAATGTAATTTATTTGAATCTTTTTAGGATAATGTATACTATTCCTCAAAAGCAAGAAGCAAACATCGTTCTTATTCCAATCCTGGATGCTGCTGGATTGGCTGGTTCAGCTGCTTAAATTTTAAACAAGAATCTCAAATGACCACTGCCAATCCTCTCATTAACCAGGGAAAAAAGGCTCCAGCTTCTCCTTGATGAAGGACATTGTTCCTTCATCACATTCCTCTGTTTCTCCTGCAGTGTTTGAGAACAGACAGCAGCATGTCTAATCAACTGTTGCTTGGAGAAAATTACCCTTATGTCCTGGTTCCCTGAATATCAGTCCACTGAAAAGGAAACGCTCTTTTGTTGTCAGGTAGAAGTGGGTGGATTGCTTTCTTCGGTTTCTCAAGGAATCATTCACATTTGGGATGCTAAGCAATTAGAGCCTCTAATTCTAATGTATGTAACAAACCTCCTGTTTCACCCCAGCACAGGCTCATTATGTCTCACAAGAGTGCTACATGTTGAATTTGCACCTTTGGTAATTAGTACAGCTACTCTGCCAGCCCTCCTTTCTGCCTTTGCCAACATTTTCAGTGTTAGCAAACAAGCATCAATCAGCAACCTGATGAGCAAAATTAAGGCATCTCTGTGCAATTCAGTTCATGCGCTGGCCTGAAACTCCAGATTTAAGAACTCTTCTTTGCCAACATTGCAGTTTTATATAAAGAAAACAATAGCAGCCAACATGATAAGAATGGCTGATTTTACTGAGTATCTACTACGTGCCATGTGCTGAGCTAAATGCTTTATGTGGATTACTTCATGTGATCTTAATAAGTCTAACAGTCAGGCATTGAATCTGCCCACTTTACAAATAAATTGAGGCACAGGGAAGATAAATAACATGTCTAGGGCCATCAAGCTGTAAAGTGTTAGAGCCATATAAGTGCTGGATGACAAGCACCATCTGATAGCTCCATGTGGAAAAGTTAATTCTAACCCTTTGGGCAGCAGCTCAGATGAGGTGGCCAAGTTAGTACTGAATCAGACAACAGCCATGCAGAAATGTATGCTGATTGCATTTGTTAGAAAACCCTAAAAGGGATGTGTGCTGGAAGGCAGGAAGGCCTGGGACATTTCCCAGGACCCTGGAGCACTCTGAAACAGGGTTGAGATAAATAAAATGGATTGGGGAGTAGGAGAAAAGAGAGACTGAATTTTTTATAGTTGATATCATTTAAATTGATTTATTCTATTTCCATGATGAGTTTCTCGGCATTCTTTGGACCAAGTGCAATTGCTGTCCTAATTCTAGTCACAGTCCTTGTCTTGTCCTTTTGTGACATATTCACATTCTTGAACCATAATGACCTTTTGGTAATAACTTGGTTCTGGAAACAGATAAAAGTTAACAGTTATTAGAGAGAATTTGCTAAGGTAATTTGTTTAGATTTAAAAGACAAATCTTCATTTTGAGGTTATATCCTCTTATTTTTTTTCTTTCCTTGACCAGATCCCAAACTTCCTACCCACCTGAATGCTACAGATTTTTAGATTCTCAACACCCATGTGCCACCTGCTTATTTATTAAGAACAAATTTTTGAAGCACCTCAATGCCCATAACAACTATATTGTTGGTGGTGTTAGGTGCCATCAAATGATAACTATAGTCACTATTATTTTCTAAGCAATGGCTAAAATAGGTTATGAAGTCAAATGCCTAGCAAAATAATATTTACAGTGGTTAAATCTTGACAGTTGCACTGTCTGAATATAGTAGTTCTGGAACCTTAGGCAATGCAATTGATTCCTCTAAATATCAACTTGGACATCTGTAAAATAGTTATCATGATTAAATGAAATAATCCATAATAAATTTAACATAAGAAAGGATCATAGTAAACATCCTTAATTGAAAGTACCCATATTATTTTATGTTAAATGGTACTGATGTCTTTGGGCCAAAGTAAGCTAAATATTTGAATAATATTGATCATAGTTTTATTTATTTATTTTTCTATATATATTAGAAATCAGGATTGTTGTTGTTAGGTGCCATTGAGTCAGGTCTAACTCATAGCAATACTATGTACAAGAGAACAGAACAATCCCAGATTCTGTTCCAGGCATACAATTTTTTTTTTTTTATGTTTAAGCTCACTGTTGCAGACACTGTGTCAATCCACCTAGTTGAGGGTTTTCCTTTTTTGTTGTTGTTGACCTGCTACTCTCCCAAACATGACGTCCTTCTCCAGGGGTTTGTTCCTCTTGACAACATGTCCAAAATATGTAAGATGTAGTCTAGCCATCCTTACTTTCAAGGAATACTCTGGTTACACTTCCTGTATGATAGATATGTTGATTCTTTGGCAGTCTATGGTATTTTCAATATTTGTCTCCAGCACCATAATTGAAAGCATCAATTCTGCTCCTATCTCCCTTATTCAATGTCCAGCTTTCACAACCATATGATGTGACTGAAAATACAATGACATGAGTCAGGTGCACCTTCGTCTTTAATGTGACATCTTTACTTTTCAATACTTTAAAGAGGCCTTTTGCAACAGCTTTTCTCAATGCAATGAGTCTTTTGCTTTCTTGCCTGCTGCTTCTATGGGTTGATCATAGAATCAAGTAAAGCAAAATCTTGGACAACCTCAATCTTTTCTCCATTTATCATGAAGTTGCATACTGACCCAGTTGTAAGGATTTTTGTTTTGTTGATGTTGAGGTGCAATCCATACTAAAGGCTGTGTTCTTTGACCTTAATCAGTAAATATTTCAAACCCTCTTTACTTTTTTGCAAGCAGAGTTGTGTCATCTGCATAATGCAGGTTGTTAATGAGTCTTCTTCCAATTCTGATGTTGCATTCTTCTCCATAAAGTCTAGCTTCTTGGATTATTTTCTAGGCATAGAGATGGTATCCATTAATAAAGAAACAAAACTGTTTTTGCATTTGGCTTAGTAGGAAGTGTGTGTCAATACAGCACATGAAATTCTCAGCAAGTTCTGGGATTTATACCTTAATTCGCCATATTTTCTAAACTAATTTAAAAGGAAAACATTATCAAAAATCACATATTCATTGCATACATAATTTTTTAAATTAATTTAATAAAGTTGAATGAGTTTACTTGTTATAATTACTCAGAGTCTCAAAAATACAAATGTGAATTTTGAATGGGGGAACAGAGTGTTTGAATATGCAGTATTGCACATGTGCACCTAGACAGAAACTTATTTTCTCAAACTAGCTATGGAAGCTGGTTTCCATGAGTCATAGTGAGTATGACAGTTTCCAGGCATGTTGCTCAGGTTGTACATTGCTGCGGAAAAATACATAACAGAAACAAACTTACAGAAGGAATGATTTAATTGGGCACATGATTTAGAGGATTTCAGTCCAAAGAGACAGGGCAGGCATCACAGCAGGGTAGTTGGCAGGCAGGACCTATGACAGACGACTTCATATCATGGTGATTAGCAATAGAGCTACTGGAACTGGGGGCTTGCACAAATCCTCCAAAGGCCCACCCCCAGTGCACTGCTTCTGCAAAGCTCTGTCCTACCTCCAAAAGCTCTATTGCCTCCCACGACAGCGCCATCACTTGAGGACCAGGCCTTCCAACACATGACCTTTGGAGAACATTTTAGATTCAAATCATAATACCGGATTTGGCTCCTTAATTGTGTTGTTCTAGGCCATTTCACTAGACATGATACAAAAATTACGTTGAGATTTCAACATTATTTCAACCCACAAACTGAATTTATTTAGACATGATAATTCTTTGATACTTGTGGGCTAGTAGTGAATAGTGTGGATCCCCAAATGCACCTGTGTGCTGACTGAATTTGAAATAATCCAAAAAATCTTATTTGGAAGTGGTAGGGACAAGATCATAAGCCACTAGAGCTGGAGGACATTATCCCTTGTCATCTCTTTCCCCCTAATTAAACTTCTATAGAAAGTATCCTTCTACTTTCAGTTTTCCTTGTTCATAGTTAATTTAAATGAGAAAGCTTGGGAATGTAGTTCAGTGACAGAGCATTTGTCTAGCATGTTTGAAGCCCTGGGTTTAATCCCCAGTGTCACAAAGAAATAAAATAAAATCAGCCTAGAAGTTCAGGTAGCAGTGTCTCTTGCCTCAAGGGCTTGTCTTCCTATTCATCATCCACCTACCCAGATATCTCAGGAAGCTAGACCCATTGTTTTGGGGAAAGTTCTGTCTTTAACCCAAACTTACCACCTGAGTGGTGCTTTTCCACTTTGTTCTGTGTCGTAAAACTGGGCTTAGTAATAATAACTGTAACACAAATATTGTTAAATCCCTCTAACTGAGAATCTATTAATGACTAAATGAAGACTTTCCTAACATCACTAATCATCAGAGAAACGAAGAAACATCAATTTAATAGAATTAAAAATGTTGATCGTGTCCATTGCGGACAATTGTGGTGAAAGGCGCATCCTTCATTATTGCTGAAAGGAATGTAAATTGCTGCAGAAGTGGTCTGGATTATGTAGTTTTATGTGTGTATCTTTTGACTGATAATTCAAGAAGCCTTTATGCATTAGATTTGTAGTAGGATATTTTTGGCAGTGCTGTTTCCCCTTGCTGTCCTCCCTGCCTGGGAAGGTCTTGCCCCAGATGCATGGCTGGCTCCCTCATGTCCTTACCTGTCGACTTATGAGAAACAGCAGCCTTCCCCCTGGACTCCCTTTCTCTGGAGTCCCCTACTTTTTATTCTCCATATCACATAAGACCATGTGACATGCGACATTTCACTTTTTATGTGCTTATTGTCTGTCTCCTACATTACAATGCAAATTCAGTGGTAGAAAGAATTTTGTCTGTTTTGTGCATCTAAATGCCTAAAGCAGATATCTACAGACATCATAATAAATAATGTTGAATGAATGGATATATAAATGTAAAAGAATGAGCTATGTCTATATATAATGATTCAGAGGGAAATTCAGATATACTGTTAAGAGAAAGCAACTTTTAGAGAAAAGTGAATGAGATGATCCGATTTCTGTAAAAACATGAAACATGTGCATATGTATGTCCTTATCACTTTTATTTCTATCTCTCTCTGGCCACCATTATCTCTCTGTCTATATTTCTAAGGGCCCAGAAAAAGTTACATGGGTACATGCCACATTACCAATTAACATATGTTGCCTTAGAATACTGGAGTTAGACTGCAATGTTATGGACGAGAGCGTTAATGTTTTTTACACCTTCATATTATTTGCTTTGTGACAACAAGCATTGTATTACTTTTCTAATAAAAAATACCCAATAAAATAAATGCAGTCACACCCAGAGAAAATGACTCTGGGCTGTTTCTTTAAATGTAATATGGCAAATAGTATTCTTTCACTCTCAAACAGTTGGGTTTCTTCTCATCATAATACCAATGTCTGCAGGCTTGTAACAAACAGATAATTAGCTTCATTTGTGGTTTACCAGCATCTCAGGTTCAGACAAGCATATAATTTTTTGCTAAGATTTAGCCAAGAGGATTCTTATATCTTTAGCTTTAGCTCTTAATTGTCTGAGGCTTTGATAGAAGAGCCGAGCATCAGAATTTTTGCACTGCTCCCAAACCGTGCTGTACCTTAGGCAAGATGATGATAATGGTCAGCCTGGAGTATAAACACTAATTTTCTATAGACAATTTAAAATCAATAATAAACCAGACTAGGAGTCCATTTGCATCTTATTATTGACATGTGCCAGCATTTCTAAACAATCTCTCTCTTAAAATTCCCTCCTTCTAAAAATGTTTGGCCTAATTTTTAAATAATCACTGAGGTTATTAATGAATCAGGATGACCACACCATCCTTGGTATGCCAGATTCAAATTTCTGATTTTCATAATGAAAGGTAGTGTCGTATTTTTATTAAATATCTTTCATATAGCTAGCACAATGTTAGGGAAAAGAAACAGACAAATAAGACAAAGCTGCCTCAAGCAGCTCTCCAAGCACAGATGCAAATGGAAAAAAATATGGGGTATATATTTTAATAGAATAATTTTCAAAGTACTTTGAGGATACAGAAGAAGAAGTGATTGATTCTCTTGGGAAATTCATACAAAACTTGATTACAAATGTTTCCTGAATGAGTTGCTTACACTGGGCCAGGTACAGTGAATAAGTGGTCCCTGTGTCATTGGACCTTATTTTTTGATAGGACTCTGGAAGTCATAGCATGAATAATCCAGGTAAATTCAAACAGAGAGAAGTGCTCCAGGGTGCTGTAAGAGAAAGCCCTTGAGAATAGTAGTCAGAAATGGCCTCCTGAGGAGGTGAAATGTGTGCTGAAGCTCAATAATGACATGGAGGCAGCAGTGCAAGGAGCAAGAGGACAAGGGCCATGAAACCAAGAAGCAGCCCAGACAAAGTCATACATAGAAGGGAGGCTTGTACACCTGGCTGTTCTGAGAACCATGAGACAAGTGATAGATTCTATATAGTTGATCTAGTATGAGGTCAGGCTTTTCTAAGTTGCAAAAGATCTACAGCAGTGCTAGAGTTTGAACTTTACATCCCCCAAAGTTCCCTGTGTTAAAGTCTAGGTGTGGCCTAGTGGAAGGTCTTTAGGTTATTGGAGGCATGCCCTCAGAGGGGATTGTGGGATCTCACTCTATTTCTCTCTTGCTTTTGCTCCTTGCCCATGAGGTGAGCAGTTTCGCTCCATCACTTGCTCCTGCCATGATGCACTAGCCTCCCCACAGGCCCAAAAGCAACAGAGTCAAATGATCATGGACTGGAACCTCAAAAATAAATAAATAAATAAATAAATAAATAAATAAATAAATAAATAAATAAAATTGAAAAATAAAAAAGAGAGAGAGAAAAAATTCTTTTCTTTTTATAGAGTAATTATCTCTGATATTTAATTGTGATAAATATTTATTCATGTGCAACTAGATTGAGATGTTATGAAGAGAAGTGTGATGAAGACAGTCCACAAGAGGGAGCAGCATGCTATAATTCATATTCTTAAAATGTGATTATGCTGGTTGTGCACAGGGACTACCAAGTGGGATTGTTGTTGTTGTTAGGTGCCGTCAAGTTGGTATCTGACTCATAGCGACCATCTGTACAACAGGGGAAACACTATTGTCAGTGCTTCTCTGCTGTGCATAGGGTTTTCAATGGCAGATTGATTTTTGGGAAGGGGTTGCCAAGTCCTTCTCCCAAGCCTACAGCTTCTGGTGTTCCCAGGCGGTCTCCTATCCAGATACTAACCAAACCTGACCCTGCTTAGCTTCTGAGATCTGATGGGATTGGATGCCACAGGGCTATAGCTACAGGCATCAAGTGGGAAGCAAAGGTTAATGCAGAGAAAGAAATTACAAGATTCTTCCAGCAATTCAGTGGGAGAGGATGATGGCTTAAACTATGGTGGAGGAAGTGGAGATGGAGAGACATGGAATCAGAAAAGGCTGTATGGTCTTGAAGAAATAAAAGTCAGATTTTTAAAATTTTGATGACAGAATATGTACAAGAGCATGGGAAAAAGAATAAAAAGGGATATGGGTTGGAGTATGGGAAGGAGTGATGGAATTCTGGAAGTCACTAAGGTAGACAGATTCAGATCAACAGCATATTGGAACTGCTCAATTGATAAATCTCTTAAAGATTGACCAATGACAGAAAAGTTAAGACTTTTTGTTGGGTAAATTATTAAGCAGCAGCAGCAGTAACCTTTCAGTCCTTTTAGGCTTTGCCATGAATAGTCTGTGAAACTTTCAAAGCTATTTTGTTACTGTCTATTTTAAGAAGTTCTCCTGATAGGGGGATCTATGTTCCTTGGAAAGCCAGAGATTTGTTTGTTTTTCTGCTATTGTAGTGACTTTTAATGCTTGCTTCTGTTTTCTACTAAAAGTCTCTACTGCTATAGAATAATGGTGATTGTGATTATTTGAATCTAAAATGTCCCCCAAAGGTCATGTGTTTGGATGTTTGGTCTCTAGGTTGTAGTGCTGTCCTAGGAGACTGTGGAATTTTGGGAAATGGGACATAGCTTTGCAAAGGTAGGTCACCTGGGGTTGGCCTTTGGTGGTTTTATGCAAGCCCCCATTTCTAGTAGCTCTCTCTACTCCTGATTGGAGGAGTAGACAGGAGGACAGGAGGAGATCCTGTACAATAGGCCCTTCCATCTGCTCCAGCACCAAGCCTGCTCTTGCAGTGTACCTTCCTGCTTCTGTGGATTGAAATCCTTTAAACCATGAGCCCCAATAAATCATTCCTCCCGTAAGTTCATTTCTGTCACATATTTTGTCACAGTGCTGTGCAAGCTGATGAACACAGTGTTTAAATGCAAAATGAATCATATAGCTTTCACATGTGGGCTTTCACCTGAGTCTCAATGGGTTCATATGCCATAAAGGCCATTGATGTGGGAGATACTCAGAGTCTCACCTGATACTCAGGCTTTCAACTTCAAGGTTAAGGGTATCATTAAATATCTTCCTTGATCATGATTTTGAGCTCCATGCTTTTATCTCATGGAGCTTGTACTGTGTTGCCACCAAATGGTGATTCTGTCCCATTGTATGAAGTTTCTCTTTTGCCTCACTTCAGTAGGACAATGGTAGGACATTGTGAGGTAGAGCCATGAAATACCTAGTGTTCTTTAAGGTTTAAGTTGTCTAATCTTAAGGTTTTCAAGCTTAGGGCATATATTTCCCAAGGTGAGGACTTGATTGGGGTTTTATTGGGGGGTGGTTTGTTTTTGTTTGTTTGTTGCTATCATAGCAATCCACTGTCTTCTCAAATTATTCCCTGTCTGTTCCTCTCTCCATGGAGAAGTATTACAGTGTTGATCAAGAGCACAGACATTAATAGCAGACTTGCCTCCTAACTATGGTTTCACCACTTACTAAGTAAATGTGTCAGTAGGCTTGTCATTATTGTGACAGAATACCTGAGGTAAACAACTTATTGGATGAGAGATTTATTTTGGCTCACAGTTTCAGAGGTTTCCGTTGATAGTTGGCTGGCTCCATTGATTCTAGGTCTGTGGTAAAGCAGAAACATCATGGTGGAAGGGCATGACTGAGGCAGGTTTCTCACTTCATGGCATCCAGGAAGCAGAGAGAATGAGAAACGTGTCAGAGACAAGATGCACCCTTCAAAGCCACAGCTCCAGTGACCACTTCCTTCATCTAGGCTCCACCTCTTAATGGCCCATTCAGCTATGAACCCATCATTGGATTAATATACTGATGTGGTTGGCACCCTCAGGATCCAGTTACCACCAGCTATGGACCAAGTCTTGAGCACATGAACCTTTTGGGGGGACACTTCTATCCACACCACAATAGTGTGGTCCTATGCAATGATACTTAAATACTCTGATACCTGATGACCTTGCTACTTAATAAGTAGTTCCCAGGCCAACAGCATCAACATCACCTAGGAACAGTTAGAGATACAGAATCTTAAGCCCCCTCCCAGATGTATGCCATAAGAATCTGCATTTTAATAATATTTTTAGGGGATCTAAATGCATATTATTATTTGAGAAGCAAAAACATAGAAAAATCCTTGCTGTATATTCAGCTCTGCTGTAGGTAGAAATATTTATTCTAGAAGAATATCAACAACAACAAAAAACTCCTTGATGTTTCTAATACTTATAAAGAAGCTTATTAGTGAAAGGTAGAAATAACAGCGGGAAGACAATACACCACTTTGTATTTGACAAGGCAGATAAACTTTAGTTACTTCCTCAAATCATGATACCTGGATTCCACTTGATTTGTTTATGCCCGAGTTAGCATTAGAAATCAGATGAAGTCAGAATTCTATCAGCAACCCGTAAATCACATTTTTGAGGGTTCCTGTTCTACTTAAAATTGCCACCACCCTCCTCATCTTGGAATATTCACTGTTCTTGATAAAATTCACAGGAGGAAAACAATTAAATAGTCATTACTGAGTCTGCGTGCAAATATAGCAAGCTTAGACATTTTACAAACTCTTAATTTTTATTGGCTTTATAAGAACTGTCTAATCTCTATTTTTACTGGGTTAGGACAAAGGGCATAAAAGAAAAAAAACTTAAGTTTCTGGAGCCATCCTTAGTCATACCCACACTTGTGCCTACCATTTTCTATTTATTGTCTAATTAATTTCTCAACTTCTGCTGTCCCATTCCTAGCACAGCTTGGATTTCTAGAGGAAATGTCTTTCTGTTTTTTAATCACCAATTTTATTTTTCTCTATTAACACCCCTTTTATTTTATCTTTCCTTCCCTTACCTCCCAGGATATGACCTGAAACTGCTTTGGCATAAATTTTGGATATACCATAATTTATTAAAACATCAAGAAGATTATTTATATATTCTCAAAAGCCAGGCAGAAAAATCAGATAATGTACTATTGGTTTTGCCCTCGATATCAATGTAAGAATGTGGAACATTTTTCTACTTTTTAGAAAGTCAAAATCAATTCCAATAATGCTGCAATCCCCATGACTCTACAGACCCCCAAAAGATTTGTTCTACAAATTAATAATTTAGTTTGAAGAGAAGCCCTCAGGAGTCCAAAGTTCCCAAGACCATGGTTGCATAACTATGGAACTGTTTTTTTAAGAAATTTCTGGGAAGCATACAGAATTTAGAAGGCTTTGGGGTGAAGGGAAAAGTGAAAGAAGAGAAATTGAATATAAGGTTGGCATCCAGAGAGAAACTTTGGGGAAAGAATAAATATATTTAATCAGAAATGTATAATTTTTCTATATAACATTGAATCTTTCTCCATTTCAACTCGTACATTTTACAGAATACCTGTAATAGTAACATTTTTGTGGAAGTGAAACTTTTTTAGGGGATAGTTACAAAATGCTGAGTATGACCTCTAGGTAGATATAGAATGAGAACCCAGGTTGCTTCTTGAGAAATACACTAATGTTGGGGAGGTAAGTCTTTTAGGCAAAACTAACTAGCCAAACAGATCACTGCATCTTCCAAAAGAGAATGAATTAGTTGATGCAGGCAGTAGGTCCTTCTACTTATTAACTTTTATTTGATTCTATAAATCACATCTTTGATGACTCACCCCAGCAGGAAGTATATTTAGCTATTCAGTTCCCCAGGGACAGAATAGTGGTGATTGTACAAGAAGCAAGAGGACCAATGACAGAATTGAAGGTAGACATCACTTTCAAGATGAAAAGTGAATTTATAACAGATCTTCCAAATCAAAGCTGTTAGAGGAAAGAATAAGGACCAAGCACAGAGATAAAGAGTGGTCAGGGAACTGTGCAGATTGGAACAGGTGAAATGGGAGGTGGTCTAAATTTATTCTAGAAAAAGGACTTAGTGCATCTGTTGGTTGTCTTCATCCTCCTAAAGTTGCCAGAATGGAACACACCCTAGATATATGTTGGTCTTTGGAATTTCACTCATCCTTAACTGACCAATAGGTTTTTCATTCACAAAATGCCTGGGTTTTTTATAATTGCTTACCTAAAATTGACCATTATAGGGTTGGATGGTAATCAGGACAGAGATAAGCTAGGGAAATAGA
The DNA here is from genome assembly GCA_007922755.1 of Pedetes capensis. Taxonomy (NCBI): domain Eukaryota; kingdom Metazoa; phylum Chordata; class Mammalia; order Rodentia; family Pedetidae; genus Pedetes; species Pedetes capensis. The sequence goes on along the minus strand of VMDO01025708.1, from coordinate 4,370 downwards.
GTGCTCTTCAAGCCATCTCAAGGACGAGTAAAAAACATACTTTAGTAAAAATTTTCAGTAAAACATCGGTCTTGTGGTTCCAGGTCCCACCCCTATCATTACTTAGGTGTGTGTGACCCAAGTTAAGACATTTAACTTCTCTGAGCACAAGTTTCCCATGTGAATGAAATATGACAATAAATTCCTTTACCTATATCACATGATTTCTGGATAATACACCAGGTAAAATCTTCTACGTTTTTCTCCTTAAAATGTATAAACTGCTATGTAAGTAGCATGCTCTCCTACTTCCACATACCTTTGTACAGGCTTCAACCCACACTTTTGCTGTGTGTACTGACCCCCTACTGGCCTTCATGTCTAGACTATCATTGTTTTCTCTGACCCTCACATTCCTCCCAGCTTGGCAAGATGTCTCACAAATCACATCATATCACATTTTCCTAATATTTTTATAATAGAAAGTCAGTCTCAACTTATTAAAGAACTGCTCTTAATCTCTATAAAATGTCCTTCAGTTATGAATTCTGCAAAGGAACACTTTATTACTGCTTAAAATGTCCCCATGAGGACAATGATGACTAGACCAATTATTGTTGACACTTTGACAGTGGGTTATGCCTCTCTAATGTGAACTGAATGCTTCTTTAGTGAAGGCCAAGCTAGAACCTGCTCCTTTAGGTTGAGCATATGTGAAAACCAAAGCATTGATATATCAATTAAATGTGTACATCCTTGATTATAAATTTATTATCTAAGACAATTCAGACTATTGCTGATCATGTGGTGACTATGCTTATATTTACTATCTTGAAAGATAATCATGAAGTATGCACACAAGCAATTTCTTATAGATATTTCTCTAATTTATAGAATAATGGCTTTGGAGATCCAAGGGCCCCAAATCTCAGTTTGAGAAACAATGTTCTGCACATTGAATGGAACAGAGAGTATGAATGATAAGAACAAGGAACTAAGTAACTCACTTGCAGCATAATATTTTCACAAAATTCTGAACTAACTATGAACAGATGATGGTTGGCAGATAATTTGCAGAAAAACTCGAAGTTTACTGGACATAAATAGATTTATTCTGGATTACATGTAGATGCCAACCAGACAATCAAGACAGATATAATTAACATAAACTGAAGAAGACAAAGAGAAAGAAAAGTAATTTTTTTTGGCAAAGGATTATTGCTTGAAATTTCTTTAGTGCTAGGCAACCCTGGACACTGATTTGATCTTTATTGCAATGTAGAGATAACAAAGTCACATATCATTAACTTTCTGCGGAGGACTTTGAAAGGAAAAGGCTCTTTTAGATGCTGTTACTTGAGCATTGGTCTTTAGCCTGGGTCAAGAGATTTGTTAGCTAAGTTATTGGCTTCCCTGAAAAATGCATAGTGGTCTGTTTAAGACATGCACCTGGAAGAGGAAAAGAAGTGTAGCTTGAAAACACTCCCCTGAGTGCTTTCCCTAACTACAGAATGCTATCAGTTTCAAGAAATTCGCAGAACCAGATTCAGGAAGAGAATAGTGGTGATCCCAGGGGAGGAGTGAGGCTGTACCCAAGCTTGGGTATGTTTAGTGAGATGTCTTATTCTTTTTTTTTTCACATTTCAGTTAATTTAATTAGTTTTCAATATAACACTCATGCAATATTTTATATTTAAAACAAAAAACCATAAAAGATCACTGCAAAGCAATTCTAAAACTCCTTGATATCATTCCTCAATTTCCTTCTGGAATTGGTTGTTATTGTTGGGTGCCATCAAGTCAGATCCAACTCATAATGACTCCTATGTACAACAGAACGAAATACTACTGGACACTGTGCCATGCACATGATCTTTTTATGTTGAATTCAATATTGCAACATCTATTTTTCTTCTCATTTTGAGCCATGCCACATCAGCAAAAGGAGATTCCAAGGGCTTAACTCCATTCCCGTTATTAAGGTTGGCTCTACTTTGAGGAGGTATCTCTTGCCCAATCATTTCTTGAATGCCTTCCAGCCTGGGGATTCACTTTCCAGCCCTATATTTGACAGTGCTTCTCTGCTATTTACAGTGTTTTCAATGGCTAACTGTTTTGGGAGTGGGCTGCCAGGTCCTTCTCCTTAGTCTGGAAGCTCAACTGAACCTGTCCACCATGGGTGGCCCTACACGTATCTGAAATACCAGTGACATAGCTTTCAGCATCACAGCAACCCACTAGCCCCCACAGCATGACAAGCTAACAGACATGTGGAGGTCTGGATTGGTAGCAGTCATTAAGATGGAAAAAATAACCTGTTTACTAACTTTTTGGGCAAGAAGACCCCTTGCCAATGAAGGGCTATATTTTCATTACTTTAAAATCAGCATCTTGACTATTGGTGTAGATTACTTTAAATACTTTCCCAGGAGGGTTTCCCATTAAAATGACTTTGCCTCAAGAGCTAATGTAGAAACTCATTTCACTCATTAATTACTTCATGGTAAGAAATTGCTTCCTAAGCTTTACTTGGAACCAATATTTTCCCCTTAACTCAATTTCCTTTCCTTTACTGGGTTCAATTGCCTGTGATAAATACAAAGAAGAAGAAAAAAAAAAGTCTGTCATCTGCAGTTCCGCAGCAGCAAAAATTGTATTACTCAATTAGATCTGTTACTAACCATCTTTCCTACACTGTGTAAAGATTTGCAACCCATCTTGAAACTGCAGACTTTTTAGTTTCTCTCTGAGCCTGGACTTTGTTGGGATTATTTTAATACAAGGGCTATTAGTGTCTCAGCTTTCAATAATGCTATGAGCAAAAATAGTCTATGTGAGGTGAAATATAAATGTAGTCCGCCTGATATGACCCTATCAAATCTGATCATCATAAATAGCTTGACACTATAGCTCATCATCTCCAATTCCTACTCTGCAGGAATTTACGGTGAATTTGTAGCTCAATTTTGCTCCTACTGTTCAAAAATGTCAGATAGAGCTCAACTAAAGTAACTTATCTTAGCAGAAGTTCTGTATCTGCTCCTTGCCTCTCTCTTTGAGGAGGTATAAATGCTGCCTTTCAAATCATCCATAGGCATGGGTTCTTGATTCAAGAGATCTCTAAACTTCCATTTGACCTTTTACTTCACTTACTGCCAAGAAGATGAAAACAGCTGTATCATCTGGGTTCACCAGAGAAACCAAACAGGATATAAATAACAAAAAACTGCACATTTATATATGGAGAGAAAGAGACAGAAAAAGACACAACAGATATACGCAGAGAAATTTATTGTGAGGACATGGCTCATGCTGTTATGAAAATTTCCATAATCCTCAGTCACCCAACTAGGGAGCCAGGTGAGCTAATAATGTAGAGTGTGAACCCAATTCTCCCCTAAGAATCAGGGGAGCCAATGAGAAATTCAATTCTAAGTCTAAGCCTGAAGGCAGGAGAAGACAAGTGACTCAGCTCAAAGAATGGCAAAGATATTAAATTCTCTGTTATTCACCTTCTCTGATCTCTTCATGCCTCCATTGAATTGAATTTGGCTCACTCACATCAGGGAGGGCAGTCTGCTTTATTCAGTCTACTAATTCAAATGTGAATCTCTTCCCTCACAGACATATCCAGAAGAATGTTTAACAAAATGTCTGGGCATTCTGTATCCCAGTCAAGTTGATGTATAAGAAAACCCATCACATTAGCCTTTAATCTCAGCAATTGATCTTAGAAAGAAAGGGAGGGAGAGGGAGAGGGAGAGGGAGAGGGAGAGGGAGAGGGAGAGGGAGAGAGAGAGAGAGAGAGAGAGAGAGAGAGAGAGAGACTTATTTAGGCAAAGGGAAAGAACCAAGCACCAGATGGTATAAGGTTCCTTTAAGAAACTTTCCTGTTACTGAATAGTGTGCTTTCTCATCAAATGCCTAATATACATTAATGTTGATTGAAATGAGAGGAGTTTACATAAAAACTTTATTAAATTCAAAATTCATGTACAAATCTGGGTACCTATATAATGATACCACTACACTTAAGTATATACTTAGGTATAAAACATTAATTTTTGTAAATAGTATGTTGATGATAGTTAAATTATAAATGATACCCGTTAAGGAAATTTCTTGCTTTGAGGCTCATTAAAACCATTCCATTAGCTTGATGTATAATATTGCTATGAATTATTAGATTATAAAAGATCTAATTTCATGTCTACAAAACAAAACAATAAATTCCTTGGAAAAATGTATACTGATGTGTATGTTAAAAATATCTCTTTTAGCACTCAAATACATGCAAATTAAATCAACAGTAGACATTTTCCACTTAATTGAATCACCTGATGGACTATTACCCCTCCACTCCTATTATAAAAACAATGATTTACTAATGG
>VMDO01025707.1:0-27827 GCA_007922755.1 Pedetes capensis | reverse complement strand
ATGTTTGGAAGAGTGGCAGGTCAACGGAAAAGAGGAAAACCCTCCACCAGATGGATTAACACAGTGTCTGCAACAATGGGCTTAAACATAAATAAGATGGTTTGCCTGGCACAGAATCGGCAAGTGTTTCGATCTGCTGTACATAGGGTCGCTATGAGTCAGACTCGACTCGACGGCACCTAACAACAACAACAACAAGAGGAACTTGATTTCCTTGGCACTTATAATGAGTAAAAACATAGGCCTTGGAAAGACAGTCTACCAATTGTTAACTACTTGTAATTTATATAGTATTTTAGCATCATTTGACACTGTCAGTTGACCAATTATTTGATTGAAAATATTTTTGCTTGATTAATTTCCAATAAATATATAACAATTTTCTTCTCTCTCACAATTTTATTTGTCAAATCTAGTATTTTCCTTTATTCAATCCATTGTAGTAATTTCAAATTTACTTCAGAAAATAAACTTGATACTTTGTAAAAAAAAGAGAGAGAAAGGGATAAAATAGTGATATTTATAAAATTGTACTAACACTGAAATTGTTGTTGTTGTTGTTGTTAGGTACCTTCAAGTTGGGTCCAACTCATACCAACCCTACATACAACAGAACAAAACACTCCCTGATTCTGTGCCAGGCACATGATCTTATTTATGTTTAAGTCCATTGTTACAGACACTGTGTCAATCCATCTAGTGGAGAGTTTTTCCTCTTCTTCGTTTACTTGCCACCCTCCCAAACATGATGTCCTTCTCCAGGGATTGGTTCCTAGTGACTACATGTCCAATACATCCAATACGTAAGACACAGTCTAGTCATCCTTGCCTTCAAGGAACACTCTGGTTGCACTTCTGGTTGCACTTCTTCTAGGACAAATCTGTTGTTTTTTCTGACAGCCCATGGTATATGCAATATTAATCTCCAGCACCATAATTCAAAATCATCAATTCTTCTCCTGTCTCCCATGTTCAATGTCTAGCTTTCACAACCATATTATGCAACTGAACATACCATGGTATGAGTCAAGTGCACCATCACCTTCAATGTGACATCTTTAGTTTTCAATAGTTTAAAGAGATCTTATACTATAGCTTTTCCCAAAGCAATGTATCTTTTGAATTCTTGACTGCTTCTTCCATAGGTGTTGATTGTAGAACCAAGTAAAGCAAAATCTTGGACAACCTCAAACTTTTCTCCATTAATTGTGAAGTTGCACACTGACTCAGTCATGAGGATTTTTGTTTTGTTGATATTGAGTCACAATCTATACTGAAGGCTATGTTCTTTGGTCTTCATCAGTAAATGTTTCAAATCTTTTTCACTTTCAGCAAGCAGAGTTGTATACATCTGCATAATGGATGTTGATAATGAGACATCCTTCAATCCTCATGCTACATCCTTTTTTATAAAGCCCAGCTTCTCAGAATATTTGCTCAGCATAGAAATTGAAGAGATATGGTGAAAGTATATAGCCCTGACACATACCTTTCTCAACTTTAAACCAGGCAGTGTTTCCTTGTTCTGTTCGAACAACTGCCTCCTGGTCCATGTATGGATTCTTCATGAGTACAATTAGGTGTTCTGGTATTCCCATTATATGTAGTGTTTCCATAATTTGTTATGATCCACACAGTCAAATGCTTTTGCATAGGCAATAAAACATAGATAGACACCTATCTGGCATTCTTTGCTTTTGGCTTATATCCACCTGACATCAGCAATGATGTCCCTTTTTCCCACCCTCTTCTGAATCCTGTTTGATTTTCAGGCCATTCCCTGTCTATATACTGCTGCAGTTATTTTTCAATGATCTTTAGTAAAATTGTGCTTGCATGTGACATTAATGATACCACTCAATGGTTTCCACACTTAGTTGGATCCCCTTTTTGGGGAATAGACACAAATATGGATCTCTTCCAGTCAGTTGGCCTGTTAGCTGTTTTCTCTTGGCATAAGCAAGTTAGCACCTCCAGTGCTGCATCTGTTTGTTGAAACATCTGTAGTGGCATTTCATCAATTCCTGGAGCCTTGTGTTTCACCAGTTCCTTCAAGGCAGCTTCCACTTCTTCCTTCAGTACCATTGGTTCCTCATCATATGCAACCTCTTGAAATGGTTCGTCATCCACCATTTCTTTTCTGTATAATGACTCTGTGTATTCCTTCAATCTTATTTTGATGTTTCCTGCAGCATTTAATATTTTCCCTGTAGAATATTTCATTATTGCCACTCGAGGCTTGAATTTTTTCTTCAATTCTTTATGTTTGAGAAAAACAGTGTGTTCTTCCCTTTGGTTTTCTGTGTCCAGCTCTTTGCACATGTCATTAAAATATCTAATTTTGCCTTCCTAAGCTGCCTTTTGAAATCTTCAGTTTAATTCCTTAACATCATCATGTCTTCCTTTTACTTTAGCTGCTCGATGCTCAAGGGCAAGTTTCAGAGCCTCTTTTGACATGTAATTTGTTCTTTTCTTTTTCCACTGTCTATTTAATAACCTTTTACTGTCCTCATGAATGACATCTTTGATGTGATACCACAACCACTCTGTTCTTCTATCATTTGTCTCTAATGCATTAAACCTGTTTTTGAGGGGGTCTTTGAACTCAGGTGGATATGCTGAAGTCATTCCTTGGCTCTTGTATACTTGTTCTGATTTTCTTCAGGTTTATTTTAAACTTCTATATGAGCAGTTGACATGTGGGGGAATGCAGAGATAGAAGTGGCCAAATACAAACTTAAGGACATGATTATAATATTATAGATCATGAAGTGCTTAAGTATATCATAGATTTCGGGCACAAAACTTCCTTCACTTTGGATATAATCCCTTCTATAAAACTGAACAAAGTTAATATACACATCATAATAAACCTTCTGGTAATGACACAATTTTTCACCAAGAACAATCTTGTGTGTGTGTTGATATGGTGCGAGGTTCATTTATTTATTTTAGGATTCAGTTGTGACTTTTAAACCTATCTTCATTGAATTTTGTCTTTTAATTTAGTACATAAATGTTTCAAGTACAAAACTATATGAAAAGAAACATCCATAAAGTTTCATTCATTTCCATATTCCATTTTTAGTCATATCTGATGGTCGATACATTAGTTTCTGGTTTTCATCCATGCTTGCTTTTCTTTTCTGTTTTTTTAAAATTAAATGCATCTATATCTAATCTATCTCTATATTTCTATATCCATTTATTTATTGTTGTTGTTGTTAGGTGCCGTCGAGTTGTTATCCGACTCATAGTGACCCTCATAGGGTTTTCAATGGCAACTGTATTGGAATTGCCTTGGGAGTGGATTGCCAGGCTCTTCTCCCATTTTTGCAGTGCTGGGAATTGAACCCAAGACCTCAGAGACTGCAGCACAGCACTCTACCAACCAAGCTAAATCCCAGCCCTTATTTATTTATTAGTTGTGCTTTATTTTTCCCACAAAGTGTAGAATACTATATGTATATTTTCGGAGCCCTCATTTTTTTCAGTAATTTTTTTTTCTGGACAATTACTATGTATTTCCACATAGAGATATTCATCATTTTAATCTTATTAGTATGTTTGGCTATCTACATAATACTTTTCTGTGCAAATATTCAGTAGTTAATTTATATAATTTTTCTATGCATGCCATTCATATTTTCCAACACATTTCATATATAAATAATATCTCAGTGAGTAGTCTGCACACACACACACACACACACACACACACACACACACACACACACACACCTTCTCTTCCATAGTAGGTGCACTTATTTGGTAAATTCCTAAAGGAATAATTGCTTGTACAAAGGAAAATGCATAGGGACTTTCAGTTCTGGAATTAAATAGTATAGACTCATATTTCGCTACTTCTTTCCTTTAAACACAATTAATTATCACAAAAATTGTCCTATGGATAATGATGTAAAAAAAAAGATTCTGAGAAAGAAGACAGAAAATGTGAAGTGACCAGTGACTTCAGGACTTCAGGATAACATTGTGATGAGTTCCCTGGGTTTTCCTTTAATTCTATTTAGTCTAGGACTAACCACCACAGCATTCTGCAACCTGGAATTGTGAATAAGAATACAAAACAAGAAAAGGCATTCACTTTGGCCAAATACTAGGAAAGGGAACTCTCAGCAGATGCCTCATGCATAACGTAGACTTTCTTGAGGAAATGAGCACCTGCAGATAATCGAGTGGGATGGCAGCAACAACAGCAACAGTCACAGGAGGAAAGCTCAGGCCCTTCTAAATCCCACTCCATAACTAAAGAAACAAAGGGCAGTCTTGTCTTTCTACAGGCCAGTCATATGAAGCTCTGTATGTCTATACTGCACACCTGCAACTTTTGCTCCTACCCAGATTACTAAGTGACAGTGTGTGGCTTGAGAAAGTGAATTCTGCCCCAGCAGATGTCTCCAGCAGAGATTGAGTGGGAGATGAATATCACCTGAAGGTCCAAACAGACCTTAAAATATTGTAAGGAATGAGGAAACTAAGTTTTCCTTAGTTCTAAAGCCCAGGAAAATAAGCCAGAACCCATATGCTAAACTGAAACAGGGCCATTGACTAACAAAATTGAAGATTTCTATAGGACTAAGTCTTGTATGTCCAAAATGTCCAGGATAGAATCAAAATGATGAGACATACTAAGAACCAGAGAAAACACAATTTGAATGAGACATGATTAACAACAGATATCAATACCAAGATGAATCAGATGGTGACTTTTAGAACAGCTATGATAAAATGCTTTGGGATCTAGTAGACAATTTTAGACTACTCTACTCAAAGGTAGAATATGAATTCTTATCAAGTATTTGTGGAATATACATAAAATGGACTATATCTTGGACAATAAAAATAACTTAAAAACTTATAAGAAATGAAATCATACAGCATATTGTCTAGCCACTAGAAATCAAGACAGAAATCAAGAATAGAATGACACCAAGAAAATTCCCCTCACACAAAATGAACAATCAGACACAAATTGCATTTCTTTATACTGAAAAATTGAAACCAAACTTGAAATAAAATACCACTTACAATCGCTCCAAAGAAAATGAAACACTTAGGTTTAAATCTAATTAAATACATAAGGGATCTATAGGAAAAACTCACAAAATGTTGATAAAAGAAGCCAAAGAAAACCTAAATGCTTGTAGAAATATAACATATTCATGGTTAGAAAAACCAATATAGTAAAAATGTTAAATTTCTCTTACCTATAAGTTTAACACAATTTCCATTGTCATAAGAGCAAGGTTTTTTCTAGTTGTAAACAATCTTATAAAATTTATATGCCAAAGAAAAGAATTTGTAATAGCTGAAAACTTACTATATAATCATAGTGAGAAAGATAGTGAGGCACAACTGGAGAAATAGCCACTTAGATAAACAAAACAGAAGACTTTGCAATATATTCACACAAACATGCCCACTAAAATTTCCACAAATTGCAAAGACATTTTAATAGAAGAGGATAGCCTTTTCAATAAATAGTATTGGAGCAATCAGACATTCTCCCCAGGTGTAACCCACATTCCATATACAAAAAATTACCACAAAGTAGATCAGGTGTATAACTGTTGTTATTGTTATGTGTTGTTGAATTGTGTATGACTCATAGCAACCTTATCTACAACAGAACAAAACACTCCCCAGTCTGTGCCATGCACACAAACTTTTTTATGCTTAATTCCATTGTTGCTTGCTCTGTGTCAATGTACTTAGTTGGGAGTTTTCCTTTTTATTGCTGACCTGCCACTCTCCTAAACATGATGTCCTCCATGAATTGATCTGTCCTGCCTACCTGTCCAAAATGTAAGAGGCAGTCTAGCCATCCTTGCTTCCAAGGGGCACTCTGGATGCTGTTCTTCTAGGACAGAATTGTTGGTTCTTTTTGGAGTTTATGATATAGTCAATACTGATCTCCAACACCATAATTCAAAACCATCAGTTCTTCTCTTGTCTCCAGTATTCAATGTCCAGCTTTCACAGGTGTAAGATGCAAATGCAAATACCATGGCATGATTCAGGCATGAAGACAAATGTCATTCCTGATCTTTGGCATGACCTTTATCTTCAATGTGATATCTTCACTTTTCAGCATTTTATAGAGGTGTTTTGCAACAGCTTTTCCCAATGCAATGTGTCTTTTGATTTCTTGGTTTCTACTTCTGTGGGTGTTGATTGTAGAACCAAGTAAAAAAAAATCTTGGACAACCTTGATCTTTTCTCCATTTATCATGAAGCTGCATACTGACCCATTTGTAAGGACTTTTGTTTTGTTGATGTGGAGGTGTAATTGATACTGAAGGCTGTGTTCTTTGATCTTTATCAGTAAATGTTTTAAATCCTCTTCACATTCAGCAAGCAGAGTTGTGTCATCTACATAATGCAAGTTAATGAGCCTTCCTCCAATCCTGATGTCCCATTCTTTTTCATAAAGTCCAGCTTCTAGGATTATTTGCTCAGCATAGAAATTGAAGAGGTGTGGTGAAAGTATACACCCCTGACACACACCTTTCTTGACTTTAAACCAAGCAGTGCCTCCTTGTTCTGTTTGAATGACTGCCTCCTTTTTCATGTATAGATTCCTCATGAGTACAATTAGGTGCTCTGGTATTCCCATTCTTTGCAGTGTTATCCATAATTTGTTATGATCCACAAAGTCAAATCCCTTTCCATAATCAATAAAACATTGATAGACAGCTTTCTGGTATCCTCTGCTTTCAGCTAATACCCATCTGCCATCAACAATGATGGCTCTGGTTCCATACTGTCTTCTGAATTTTGCTTGCTTTTCCTGCAGTTCCCTGTCAATATACTATTGCAGTTGCTTTTAAATGATCTTTAGCAAAATTTTGCTTGTGTGTGATATTAATGATATTGTTCTTAGTTTCAACATTTGGTTGGATCTCCTTTCTTGGGAACAGGCACAATATGGATCTCTTCCAGTCAGTTGGCTAGGTAGCTGTCTTCCAAATCTCTTGACATTAACAAGTTCGCATGTCCAGTGCCACATCTATTTATCGAAACATTTCAATTGGTATTCCATTAATTCCTGGAGCCTTGTGTTTTTCCAATTACTTGAAGGCAGCTTCCACTTTGTCCTTCAATGTCATTGGTTCTTGATCATAAGCAACCTCTTGAAATTGTTGGTCATCTGCCAGCTCTTTTTGATATAACGACTCTGTATTCCTTCCATCTGCTTTTGATGTTTCCTGCATTATTTAATATTTTCTTTGTGAAATCTTTCACTATTGCCACTCCAGGCTTGCATTTTTTTCTTGAATTCCTTAAGACTGAGAAAAACAGAGCATGTTCTTCCTTTTTGTTTTCTATTTCCAGCTCTTGCACATGTCATTAAAATATTTGATTTTGTCTTCTTGAGCTGTCCTTTGAAATCTTCTCTTTAGTTACTTAACTTCATCATGTTTTCATTTTACTTTGGCTTCTTGATGTTCAAGGACAAGTTTCAGTCTCTTTTGACATGTGATTTGGTTTTTCTTATTTTCCTATGTTTTTATGCCTTTTGTTTTGCTCATGAATGATGTTTTTAATGTCATGCCAGAGAGATAGAAATGAGAAGAAAATTGTAAATCTTCTTGGAAAAAACATAGGTTAAAATCTTGGGAACCTAAAATAAGAAAAAGATTTTTTAAAGTCAATTTTAAAGGCATACTCCTTAAAAAGAGGAGCTGTTTATAATCCTTAAAGAAAGAAATCACAGAATGTATTCTCCAGTTCCATCCACTTTTGCAAATGACACAATTTCATTTTTTTATTGCTGAGTAGTATTCCATTGTGTATAGGCACCATTTTTTAAAACTCAATTCTTTTGTTGATGGGCACCTTGATTGGTTCCATATCCTTGCTATTGTGAAAAGTGCTACACTGAACACGGAGATGCAAGTTTCTCTGTGGTAGGATGACTTTCCTCTTTTTGGGTATATTTCCCAGTAGGGGTATAGCTGGGTCTTGTGGCAGTTCTATTCTTAGTTTTCTGACATATCTCCATATTGATTTCCACAGTGGTTGAACCAATTTACAGTCCCACCAACAGTGTAATTGGGTTCCTTTTTCTCCACAACCTTGTCAGCATTTGTTATTATTTGTTTTGTTGATTTGGGCCATTCTTACTGGAGTAAGGTGGAACCTCAGAGTTGTTTTGATTTGCACTTGGCTAGGGATATTGACCATTTTTTCATGTGTTTCATGGCCTTACAGACTTGGCCATTCTTACTGGAGTTAGGTGGAATCTCAGAGCTGTTTTGATTTGCATTTCTAATGTCTAGGGAGAGTGAAGGACCTGGGAACCCAAGCCCAAAAAACAATCAGCCATTGACAACTCTATGAATAACAGAGAAGCACTAACAATAGTGTTTTGTCTGTTGTATGTAGGGTCTCTGTGAGTCAGACACCAACTTGATGGCACCTAACAACAACAACAAAAATGTCTAAGGATATTGAACAGTTTTTCATGTGCTTCTAAGCCTTATGATCTTCTTCATTTGAAAACTGTCTGTTTAATTCCTTTGACCACTTTTGTATTGGATTATTTGTTTCCTTTGGATTTGCTTTCTTAAGTTCTTTGTAAATTCTAGAAATCACTCCTCTGTCAGATATATCAGATGCACAGATTTTCTGCCACTCAATGGGCCCTTCCTTAACTCTATTGACTGTTTCCTTTGCTATATAGAGGCCTTGTAATTTAATGTAATACCATTTGTCTATTCTTGGTGTGATTTCTGAGCAATTGGAGTCTTATTAAGGAAATGCTTTCCTATGCGTATGTGTTGGAGTATGATTCCTAACTTTTCTTGTAGTAGTTTTAAGTTTTATGGTTTTATGTTGAGGTCTTTTGTCCATTTTGAGTTGATTCTTATGCAAATTGAGAGGTGTGGGTCTGTTTCCATTTTCTGCATGTAGAAATCCAGGTTTCCCAGGACCATTTGTTGAAGAGAATATCTTTTCTCCAATTTGTGTGCTTAGCCCCTTGGTCAAAGACCAGGTGGCTAGAGATGTGTGGTTTTATCTCTGGGTCTTCAATTCTCTTCCACTGGTCTTCAAGCCTATTTTTGTGCCAGTACCAATCTGTTTTTGCTACAATAACCTCATACTATAGTTTAAAGTAAAGGATTGTCCCAAGACAACAAATAATCCAATACACAAATGGGCAAAAATGTTGAACAGACAATTCTCAAATGAAGAAATTCATAAGATTCAGCAATAAAAAATGAAATAATGTCATTTGCAGCAAAATGGATGGAACTGGAGAACATCATATTAATTGAATGAACACAAACTCAAAAAGAGAAATACCATATGTTCTCACTCATGTGGGAGCTGAATCTTACTTAAAGGAAGAAAAAATCCTGCACGTAAGTTGATATATTAAAATTGCATAGTTAAACTTAGCAAAGAAGAGGCAATATACAGAGTAGAAAGAAGGAGGGAGGGAACTAGCACAGGAAAGTGAAAATTGCACAAGATGGGATGGGAGGAGAGTCAATGTAGAGGGACAAGGGGAAGAGGATAATGTCAATGTGAACAATACCACTTCATGAGGATATTGGAAAAACAGGGGAATATAACCCAAATATGCATTTGAGTTTTACTTCATCTTAGTCAAAACACTCCATAAACCATTTAAGTTGATAAAGTATAAACAAAAGTTATATAATGGTTGCATAATGGAAAAAAAGCAAATACTGTATTACTCTGTACCCCACCATCATTTACTAATAAAGGACAAAAAAAGAAAAAATAAAGTAAGGGATTGTGATTCTGCCTGCACTTGTTTTGCAGCTTGATTGTTTGGGCTATATGTGGTCTTTTGTGTTACCATATGAATCTTTGGATTAATTTTTCTATTTCTGCAATGCCTGTCATTGGAATTTTAATGCATATTGCATTAAATATGTAAATTTCTTTTGGTAGTATAGTCATTTTTACGATGTTGATTCTCCCAATCCATGAGCAGGGGAGGTCCTTCCACCTTCTAGTATTCTTTGTGATTTCTTTGTTTAATATTTTGAAGTTTTACTTGTAGAGGTCTTTGGGGTCTTTGATTAGATTGATTCCTAAGTATGTAAGTTGGTGAGCTATCATAAAAGGGATTGTTGTCTTAATTTCCTTCTCTTCCTGCTCACAGTTGGTGTAAAGGAAGGCTACTGATTTTTTAGTGTTAATTTTTTTATACTGTTACTTTGCTGAAGGAGTTAATTAGGTCTAAAAGATTTTTAGAGGAGTATTGAGGGTCATTTAAGTAAAGGATCATGTCACCCATAAATAAGGATATTTGGACCTCTACTTTGTGTATCTGTATCCCTTTGATTCCTTTTGCTTCTCTGATTGCTCTGACTAGGGCTTCAATCAAAATATTGAATGGGATAAGAGAGACTTGACTTGTTCTTAATTATAGAGGAAATGGTTTCCATTTTGCTCCATTAGATATGTTATTAGTTCTAGGTCTGTCATAAATGGCCTTCATGATGTTGAGATACTTTCCTATTATGCCTATCTTCTCCAAGGTTTTTAACATGAAAGGGTGTTGCACTTTGTCAAAGCCCTTCCCAGCATTGATGTGGTTTCTCTTTGCAAGTCTCTTGATATGTTGAATTACATTGATTCATTTTTTTTGTTTTGTTTTTTGTGGTATGGGGGATGAACCCAGGGCCTCACACTTGCATGCTTTGCAAGTACTGTACCACTAAGCTGCACCCCCAGCCCATTTTTTTTCTTTTTTCTTTTTTGAGACAGGGTCTCCCTAAATTATGCAGACTGCCTCTAGTCTCAAACTTGCAATTCTCCTGCCTCCACCTCCTGAGTCACTGGAATTACGGGCATGCACCACTGTGCCCTGCTCTACATTGATTCATTTTCATGTGTTGAACCAGACTTGCATTGGTGGAATAAAGTCTACTTGGTCAAGATGTATGATACTTTTTATATGTTGCTGAATTCAGTTTGTGAGGATTTTGTTGAGAATTTTTGTATTTATGTTCATCAGGGAAATTGGTCTATAGTTTTGTTTCTTAGATGTATCCTTGTCTGCTTTAGGTATCAGGGTAATGGTGGTTTCATAGAATGAGTTTGGGAGTGTCTCTTCCTTTCCTAATTTTTGAAACAGTTTGAGGAGAATAAGTTTTAATTCTTCTTTGAATGTTTGATAGAATTCTGCTATGGACCCATCAGGGCCAGAGCTCTTTGTTGGGAGGCTTTTTATTACCTTCTCTATTTCAGTGGATGTAATGGGTCTGTTTAGATTGCTTATGTATTCTGGGCTTAATTTTGGTAAATCATGTGTGTTAATAAATTTACCCATTTCTTTTGTATTTTCCTCCTTTTTTGGAATACAATTTTTCAAAACTATTCTCTAATGACTTTCTGGATTTCTTTGGTGTTGGTGGTTATGATTCCTTTCTCATCCCTAATTTTTTTCAATATTGGCCTTTTCTTTCTTTCTTTCTTTTGGTGAGACTAGCTAGGAAAGGGCATTTATTTTATTAATCTTTTCAAAGAGCCAACTCTCAGTCTCATTAATGCTTTGAATTATCATTTTAGAGTCTAACTGGGAGATCTTAATCTTGGTAATTACTGTCTGAGTGCTCTTTTGGGGGTTGATTTGTTTTGGTTTTCTAATGCCTTCAGATGTGTTGTTAGTTATTTACTTGGGCCTTCCCTAACTTATTGAGGAAGACACTCACTGCTATGAACTTCCCTTTTAGAACTGCCTTTGTACTATCCCATAAATTTTGATAGGATGTGTTCTCATCTTCATTTGATTGCAGGAATTTTTAAATTTCCACTTCAATTTCTTTCATACCTCATTGATCATTCAGAAGTGTATTAGTCTCCATGAATTGTAAAGTTTCTGAAAATTTTCTTGTTTTCAAGTTCTAATTTTATTCTACTGTGATCTGATAAAGTGTAGGGGATGATTTCTACTTTTTTGTATTTGTTGAAGCTATTTTTGTGGACTAAAATGTGGTAAATCTTAGAATAAGTTCAATGTGGTGCTGAGAGGAATGTCTATTCCTCATTAGATGGATGGAATATTCTGTAGACATCTGTAAGTTCCAGTTGATCTATGGTTCCATATAAGTTCATTGTTTCTCTGCTGATTTTTTGTTTTGATGACCTGTCTCATGGGGAAAGTGGGGTTATGAAATCTCCTATAATTATTGTGTGTGGTCTAATGTGTTCCTTTATTTCCAGTAAAATTTGTTTTATGTATCTAGGTGCCACTGCATTTGGAGAATATATATTAAGTAATGTTATGGGTTCCTTGTTGATAGTTCCTTAGAGTAATATGTACTGTCCTTCTTTGTCTTTTCTAATTACTTTGAGATTGAAGTCTAACCTGTCCAAAATCAGTATCACAACTCTTGCTTTTTTGTTTATTTGTTTTCTCCTGCTTGATATATTATTTTCCAACATTTAATTCTCAACCTTTTAGAGTCTTTATGGGCTCGGTGAGTCTCTTGGATGCCTTAGATCAAGGGTTTATGTTTTTTAATCCAATTGGCCAGTCTATGTTTTTCAATTGGTGAGTTACGACCATTTATGTTGAGAGTAATTATTGACAGGTACTAATTATTATGCATCAATTTGGTACTTGTTACTGGTTCTGATTCATACTTATTTCTTAATTTCCTATCATGTTAAGTGCTCATTTCTTTGCTCTTCTATGTGGGATTTTCTTTCTTCTCCTGCATGTGGTATTTGATTGAGAATCCTCTGCAATGCTAGTTTGGTGGCTATGAATCATTTGAACAGATGATATCATAGAATGTCTTGTACTCACCATCTATTTTGAAAGATAAATTTGCTGGATAATGTAATCTTGATTGGGAGTTATTCTTTTTCAGAGCTTGGATGATGTTTGTCCAAATTTTGCTGCCTCTAGTGTTGTTCTTGAAAAGTCTGCTGTTATTCTGGTAGATTTGCCTTTATAGGTGAGTTGGTGTTTCTCTTTTGCAGCTTTCAGAATAACCTCTCTGCATCCTAAATTTAGCACTTCAATTATAATGTGTCATGGGAATGATCTGTTTTGGTCTACTGTGTTTGGGGTTCTGAATGATTCATTTATTTATATAAGTATCCAGCTCTTGCCCTAGGTTTGGGAAATTTTCATCTAATATTTCTTGGAACAAATTTCCTAATCCTCTCATGTTGTTTTCTGCTCTTTCCTGGACCCCCCTGAATTCTTAGGTTTCATTTTCTCATTTCGTCAAAAACTTCTTGAAGATCTTGTTGATACTATTTCATCATTCTCTTTATCGTGGCTTGTGAGTAGCTAATGTCTTGTAGTTATTCTTCTGTTATGGCTATCCTGTATTCAGCTTCATCTATTGTGGAGACCAAAAATTCTAATAAAATGCTGAGTTGGTTTAACTTTCCTTTCATCTCTAGGATCATGCTTTTTTTTTTTTTCTTTTTTTAAGTTTTCATGTTCTCTGGGGAACTTTTCCTCCAAATGAGAAACATTTTTATCCAGTGCCTCATAGATTTTGCAGTCGTGTCTTTGATGTCTTTTAGCATATTTATAAGCAAGGTTCTGAATTCTCCTTTCAGCAGCTCCAGAAATCTGGTTTCCCTGGTGTTATCTGTTGGGATGCTTTGGTCTATAGGATCTTTCCAACCAGAATGTCCTTTCACGTTTTGTGTGTTTTTCTGCTGAGACTTGACCATTTCTTGGTCTGCATGCTGGGTCCCACCTTCTCCATGTATAAAGACATTCTCCCTCTTCCACCCTCACCTGCATTCCCTTGAGTTTGGGTGATGAAGACTTGCTGGCATTTCTCTCTCCTTCCCTCACCCCATGGTTTGCAGACTCAGTGCCCAGTACCTAGCATCTAAAAGGGATTTTCTCTATATGCTCTCTAACTGAAAGCCAGCAAGTCTGGGGTGAGGGGTTTCTGTGCAGCATTTCTCTGGAAGGGATGATGGTGGGAAGTCCATGCCGTTCTCTCAGGCTGGACTGTGTTTCAAGGCACACTTGGTGACCTGCCTTATGGGATACACCACCAGTGTTGCACTACAAGGGTGGTGGAGTGTCCCCTCCAGTTGTTCTGAGGCTTGTGTTCCCCTGCAGAGCTCATACACCAAGGTCTTGCCTCACAGAGCACAACCCAAATGGTGGCAGCAGATGGCAGTGAGTTGAGCCTCTGATGCCATCTTCTCTGGAGCATCTTGACCCCAGGGATTACTTGCTGATCCTACAATGTAGTGGGCAGGATGATGGCATGTCACCCCCAGATGATGTGAGGCCTGTGCTTCTGCATGGAACTCCCACCACACTGCATTCCTATCACAAATGGTGCAGCCAGAACCTCCACAGTGGGGAGATGGTGGACCACATTGCTGATACCGACTATGGTTTCTGCCTTTGGGGCTCACTCACCATTCTCTGTGAGAAGTGCTGCCAGTGCCTTGTCAGCAGGATGTTGGTAGGTTGCCAGCAGTTTGCTCCACTGCAGATCCAAGTCCTAGGGTCCTGTGTAGAATTTTCTCTGTACTGTATGCTCTCTGTGCTCTGTGGGTGGGATGATGAGGAATCATTTACAGAGCTTTCTCTGGTGCATCTCTGGTTTGGACTTCCCTTCGAAACTCATCCTCCAAACTCTCCACAATCTGAGCAGCCCACATTGTGCTGGAGGAATTGTTGCTGGGTTTCTTCTGGCTGAGTTCTGTGAAGGTAGTAATTTTCTTTTCCTGCTGGAACAAAGCTCCATGTTTCTGATGGCATGCTCTCTCTGATCTGCCATGCTGATTCCTTCTCCCTTTTTTAAGAAAAAATTTTCAACAGTTGATGCTAGCTATCTACCTCTGTATTTCTTTACCCATCTCTCTTATCTTACTTTTTACTATATTTTTCTGTTAAGCATGAATTTTAAACCATTATTTAAGATGTCCTGTTTTCTGAGTCTCAAGGTGGGTGTTATCTGACTACCATCTTTGACCACCTGTCCTCATTTATTTATTCCCAGTATTGGTGAGTTGAATGCAAGGCCTTATGCTCAACCTTTAATACCTTTGTTCTTTTTTTTTTTTTTTTTTTTGAATCAGGCTCTTGGTAAACTGTGTACTCTGCCTCTGGCCCTGAATTTACAATCCTCCTATCTCAGCCTCCTGAGTTGCTGAGATCAGCCCAGGCGCCCATCAACAGATGAATGAGAAAAATGTGGTATATATACACAATAGGAATATTATTCCACCATAAAGACAATGAAATTACAGCATTTGTGGAAAAATGGAAGGCATTGCAGACAATAATGTTAAGTAAATTATGCTAGACTCAGAAAGACAAGCATCACATGTTTTCTTTCATATATGGAATCTGTTGGGGAGGGGTGGATGAGACATAAAATGTAACAGGGACTATTAGAAATGTGGGAAGGGGATAAGAGTGCAAATAAGAAATGGTAATAGAGGATGTAAATATGATCAAAGTACATTAGATGTATGGAAATGTCATAATGAAACTCCTTATTTTGGGTAATATTAACATTTTAATAATTATGATATTTCCTATATATGAACATGATATCTTTCCCATCTTTTTTGTATCACCTTCAATTTCTTTCATCAATGTTTTATGATTTTTAGTATGGAGATCTTTTGCTTCTTTAGTTAAATTTATTTTTAAGTATTTTTGGTAGCTATTGTACATTGTTGTTAGTTGTTTTTAGGTGCCATTGAGTTGATATCTGACTCATAGTGACCCTATGTACAACAGGGAAAACATTTGTCAGTGCTTATCTTCTGTTAATAGGGTTTTCAATGATAGATTGATTTTTGAGAGTATGTTGCCAGGTCTGTCTCCCAGGCCTACAGCACCTGGTGTTCCCTGGCGGTCTCCCATCCAAGTACTAACCAAGCCCTACCCTGCTTAGCTTCTGAGATCTGATGAGATTGGTTGCCACAGGGCTATGGCTGCAGGCAGCTATTGTATATAGAATTACTTTATTTTTACCTCAGGTAATTTGCTACTGGCATATAGCCACACTACTGATTTTTCCTGCAAATTTAATGAATTTATTTGCTAGTTCAAATAATAATTTGGTGGTGTCTTCAGGGTTTTCTACATACAAGATCCTATTATCTGCAAAGAATGACAGTTTGATTTCTTTGGATACTCTCTACTTATTTCTCTTTACTGATTAGCTTGGCTATGTTCTAGTATTATGTTGAATAAAAGTAGTAGAAGTTGGCATGCTTGTCTTTTTCCAGATCTTACAGGGAAAGATTTCAGCTCTTCCTCATTCCCTGTGGTGTTAGCTATTGGCTTATTATGAATGGCCTCTATTAGGTTGAGTTATGTTCCTTCTATGCATAATTTTTTCAACATTTCTATCATGAAGTGATGTTATATTTTATCAAATGCCTTTTTATATCTATTGTGATGATCATATGTTTTTTGTCCTTCAGCTGTTGATATGGTATATTACATTTATTGATTTGTGCACGTTGAAATATTCTTACATTCCTGAGATGAATCCCTCTTGAGCATTGTGAACAATGTTTTCCATGTGTTGTTATGTTTGTTTGCTAGTATTTTGTTGAGGACTTTTTGTGTCTATCCATCAAGGATATTGACCTGTAGTTTTCTTTTCTTTCTCTTTTTTTTTTTTCCTTTTCTTTCTTTCTTTTTTGGATGTATCCTTATCTTGTTTTGATATTGGTATAATGCTGACCTCAGATTTTCTTTAGAAGAATTCATTCTCCTGTTACTTTTTCAGAGTAATTTAATGAGAATTGGAATTAGTTATTCTTCAAATGTTTGATAGAATTCATTAGTCCCAAAGCCTGGACTTTGATTGTTCATTGATGGCAGACTTTTAGTACTGATTTTGATTTTTTCCTGCTACTGGTCTGTTAAGATTTGCTATTTCTTCATATTTCAGTCTTGGTTAGGAACATCCAAGAATCTTCTCATTTATTCTAGATTATCAAATTTATTTGCACACACTTGTTCATAATAATCTCTAATGATCTTTTGCTTTTCTGTTTTTCCAGTTATAATGTCTCTTTTTTTATGTCTGATTTTATTTGTCTTCTCTTTCTTTTTAGTCTGCACTTAACAGCACCTAAGCCTGCAGCTGTAGCCCTGTCCTATCCGGTCAGATCTCAGAAGCTAAGCAGGGTTGGGCCTGATTAGTACCTGGATGGGAGACCATCTGGGAACACCAGAAGCTGTAGGCTTGGGAGAAGGACCTGGAAACCCCCTCCCTAAAATCAATCTGTCATTGAAAACCCTATGAACAGCAGAGAAGCACTGACAATAGTGTTTCCCCTGTTGTACAGAGAGTCGCTATGAGTCAGATACCGACTCAACGGCACCTAACAACAACAACAACAACAAACAGCACCTAACAACAACAACAAGGGTTTGTCTCCTTAGTTTATATATTTGAAGGACCATTTTCTGCTCTGATCTTTATTATTTATGTTCTTCTACCAATTTGGGTTTGATTTATTCTTATTTTTCCCAGTTATATGAAATCCAATAACTTGAGATCTTGATGTAGGCATTGCCCTCTATAAACTTGTCTCTTAGTACTGGTTTTGCTTTATTCAATTGTCTTTGGTATGTTGCATTACCTTTTTTATTTGCTTTAAGAAAATTTTAAATTTCCTTCTTGATTTCTTCTTTGACCCATTGGGTTCTCAAAAGTCAGTCATTTAATTTCTATTTATTTCTATAGTTTCTAAAGATTTTCTTGTTACTGACTTCTAGTTTTATTACAATGTGGTCAGCAAAGATACTTGGTTTGACTTAAATTGTTTAAAAATGTTGAACTCTGTTTTGTGGCCTACCATATAATCTATCCTGGAGAATTCTACAGGTGCTGATGAAAAGAACGTGTATTCAATTGCACTGTATGCAATAACTTGTAAATAGCTGGTAGGTCCATTTGGTCCAGGGTACAATTTATCTCTGCTACTTCTTTGTTGATTTCCTGTCTATATAATCTCTCCATTGATGAAAGTGGGGTATTCAAATCCTCAACTATTATTGTATTGGAATCAATCTCTCCCTTTAGGTCCATTTATATTTGCTTTATATATTGAGGTGCTATGACATTAGATGCATATGTACAGGAATTGCTATTTTGTCTTGTTGAATGTATCCTCCTTATCATTTTTACTTATTTGGGTTAAAAATCTATTTTATCCAATATAAAGATGGCTACTCTTGGTTTCTTTTTTATTCCATTTGCATGAAATATTTTATACCCTTAATTTTCAGCTCACATATGTCTTAGAAATGACATGAGTATTTGGTCAGCAATATAGAATTAAGTCTCTGTTTTATTAAAAAATTCCATTCAGTCATTTTATGCCACTTAATTAGGTAATCTAATCTATTTACTTTTAAGGTGGTTGTTGATAGATGTTCTTAAGTAGGTTCTGACTCATAGCAACCCTATGTACAACAGAATGAAACACTACCTGACAGTGAGCCATGCTATTGCCAGTGATTTTCTGCTATGCATAGGGTTTTCAATGGCTGATTGTTTTGGGAATGTGCTGCTGGATCCTTCTCCCAAGCCTACAGCATCCAATATTCTTAGGTGGTTTCCCATCCAAGTAATAACCAGGCCTGACCTTGTTTTGCTTCTAAAATCTGATGAGATTGAACACCAAGATTTTATGGCTATAGATACTTTAAAGGTAACTATTCATAAGTAATGTACATTTACAGCCATTTCATAAGTTCTTTCCTTATTTTATTTACATTTATTTTTTCTCATTCTCTTATGGTCTTCCTTTATGAATAAGTGACTAACTTTACTAGTGCATTTTGATTCCTTGTTGATTATTTTGGGTTTGTCTAGTATAGATTTTAACTGTGTGTCTAGCACACAGTTACAAAAATCTTTTGATTATGATAACTTTTTTTTTTATTTTTATTTTTAATTTTTGGTCTTTGCAGTACTGAGGGTTGAACTCAGGGCCTTGCACTTGCATGCTTTGCAAGTGCTGTACCACTGAACTGTACCCCCCAGCCCATTTTATTTTTTACTTTTTTGAGACAGGGTCTCGCTAAATTTTGCAGACTGCCTCTGGTCTCAAACTTACAATCCTCCTGCCTCTGCCTCCCAAGCCACTGGGATTACAGGCATGTGCCACTGCACCCAGCTCATAATAACATATTTTTAAATGATAGCAATTTCCCATAATTATACTGATAAGCAAAGAAACAAAAGAATATTGTTGTTGTGGTTAGGTGCTGTTGAGTCTGATTCATAGCGATCCTATATACAGCAGATTGAAACACTACCTGATTCTGTGCCAGGCACATGATCTTGTCTATGTTTAAGCCCATTGTTGCAGACACTGTGTCAATCCATCTGGTGGAGGGTTTTCCTTTTTTTCACTGACCTGACACTCTCCAAAACATGATGTATTTCTCCAGGTTGGTCTCTCCTGACTACATATCCAAAATATATACGATGCAGTCTAGCCATCCTTGCTTCCAAGGAGTATTCTGGTTGTACTTTTAGAACAGATCTGTTGGTTCATTTGGCAGTCCATGGTATATTCAATACTAATGAGAAAACTCCAGTTGCATTCCATTCCTCTCTACATTTGGAATTTTTGATATCCAATTTTATATATTTCTGTATTGTCTATGTCTTAACCTATCAATGTAGTTACAATTTTTAATTGTTTTGGCTTTTAATCTTTATAAAGATATGAATGCTCCATGTACCATCCTTATAATTCTAGAGCATTCTGAAGTTGACTGTATAATTTTTCTTACCATAAGTTTTATACCTTATGATATTTTCTTCTTAAACATTAATGATACCTGCAGCCATAATACCATGGTATCTGATCTCATCAGATCTTGGTAGCTAAGCAACATGGGGCCTAGTTAGTACTGGGATGGTGGACTGCCTGGGAACACCCAAGTGCTGTAGGCTTGGGAGAAAGACCCAGCAACTCATCTCTTCCTCAAAAAAAAAAAAATTAGCCACTGAAAATCCCATGAATAGCAAGAGAGGCACTGACAGTACTATTTTGCCTGCTATATGTGGGGTTGCTATTAGTTGGATACAGACTCAATGGTACCTAATAACAACAACACACATTAGTGTCTCTTTCTTTAAGTTTGAAGAACTTCCTTTAGCATTTCTCATGGATATATCTGGTGTAGATGTATTATCTCAGTTTTCTCCCCTTTGGTACTGCAAAAATCTCATGGTATTCTTTCCTCACCTATAAGGTCTCACTAAGCCTCCTGCCAGGCTAATTGGGGCAACTTTATGTTTTATTTGCTTATTTTCTCCTGCTGCCTTAAGGATCTTCTGTTTATTTTATTTTATTTTATTTTGCTTTGAAAGTTTGATTATAATATGCCCTGGAGTAGACTTGGCTGGGATAATTCCAATTACTGACATTTAACCTTCATGTCCTTGGTTATCTGTATCCTTCTTTAGGTTTGGGAAATTTTCTATTACTCTTTCTTTGAAGCAGCAGTCAAGAAATCAAAAGATACCTTGCATTGGGAAAAGCTGTTTCAAAGACCTCTTTAAAGTGTTAATAGTAATGATGTCATACTGAAGATGAGGGCGTACCTGACTTATGCTATGGTATGTTCAGTCACGTCATATCCTTGTTGAAGCTGGACATGAATAAGAGAGACAGGAGAAGAATTGGTGTTTTTGAATTATGGATCTAGAGAGAAATATTGAATATATCATGGACTGCTAAAAGAACCAATAGATCTGTCCTAGAAGTACAACCAGAGTGCTCCTTGGAAGCAAAGATGGCTAGACTGTGTCTTATGTATTTTGGACATGTTGTCAGGAGGGATCAATCCCTGAAGAAGGACATCATGTTTGGGGGAGTTGAGAGTCAACAAAAACAAAGAAGACCCTCAACTTGAGGGATTGGCAAAGGGGCTGCAAAAATGGACTTAAACATAAAAAAGATCATATGCCTGGAATAGAGTTGGGGAGTGTTTCATTCTGTTGTACATAGGGTCTTTATGAATTGGACCAAACTCAAGGGCACCTTACAACAACAACAACTACAATTTCTTTGAAATAAATATTGTACCTTTTGGCATTCTCAAGTACCTCTTACTACTGTCCCAAGAGTCCTGTAAGCTCTCTTCAATTTTTCTTTTTTATCCAATGACTATATGTATTTCAAATATTCTGTTTTTGAGCTCACTATTTCTTTGTTCTGTTTGATCTATCTTACTAGTGATTTCTTTAATCATGTTTTAAATTTACCTTAGTGTAGTTTTCAGTTCATAGATTTCTGTTTGATGTTTAAAAGATTACTCTCATCTCTCTGTTAGTTTCTGTGGTAGAATATTAAATAGTTTCTCTGTATTGTCTTGAAGCTCATTGAGTTTCCTTAAAACAGCTACTTTAAATTCTCAGAGGTTTTTTTTTATTGATTTTTATCTGGTTGATTTCTGGCATCTTATTTTGACTATTAAGTTAATTGTTTCCCTAAAATTCTTAATGCTTGTTGTTATGCCTTGTCATTTGGGCATTGAAGAATTAGGTATTTATTTCAATATTCATGACTTTTTTTGCATGTCTTTGCAGAATTTCTAAGCAGGCTGCTTGTGTTCTCTGAGTCTGTGTTCACTTCCACTATTTCAGCACTGGATGGTGCACAAATCCTGATCTGTTGCAACTTTACTCTGGTGTATCAGCAGTATTTCAGCACTAGAGGTAAATCCCAGCCCAGGTTTATCTGAAATCCATAATTGGTGTGTTGTACAGAATAAACTAGGGGAGTACCTAGAAAGGGTAGTTTTTCCTCAAAAGATTGTCCTTAGGGAGAGTGTATCAGGGTATCAGTCAGGGTTCTCCAAAGGAACAGAATATATATATACATACATATATATATACATATATATATATACATATATATATATATACACACACATATATATACATATATATATATACACACACATATATATATACATACATACACACATATGAATATATGCATATATATACATATATGTGCATATATATTATATATATTGGATTGGCTTACATGATAAGGGGCAATTGTGTCTCTGGAGAGGTAAGGTGGTCAATCCTAGGAGCTAGAAACATGAACAAATGAACAATCTCCATCTGGTGCAATGAGATCTGGAAGGTCCTAAGAGAATATGATGTAGAATTTGGTTCGAAGCTGGGGAAATTACAGTCTGATGTCTATGGGCATTAGCAACTAGACATACAAAATGTGCTCTGGGAGAGTTTGAGCCTGCTTACCACATGTGCTGGGTTCCCTTATCCTCCTAACTTTTTCCTCCTGGATCACTGCCCACTGAATAGCACCAAATCACATTTAACGTGTCTCTCCTCTTTAGTTATTGTCTGACTTCTTAATCCTCCATGAAAATTCCCTCACAGACTAATCCCAAGGTTTTTTTGTCTTAATTCTAGGCACCTTTTGATCTAGTCAAGTTGACAATGAAGACTATCACAGCTAGTGTATGCCTAAATGGCTCATTCACTGTCACCAGCCTATGGACAATTACTGACAAATTCTGTCCTACTCTTCCCATAATCACCTTGGATGAACAATAACAGTCTCCTGTGCCATGTCTGTGGCCACCAACACTATAAACACTGTCATACACACCTCCCACAGCCTTCCAAGTCCAGTACTTCATTGGGGAAGGATCAAGTCCCATGCTTCTATGGGCTGTCTATTGCTAAGATAAACTCATCACCTAGAGAATTGCAACCAGCCATAGGTGATGCTGGCCAGAACAGAAGTTCAACTTCTGTTGAAGTGAAGCTGTGTGTTAATCATTGGCACTAGAGTTGTTTCAAAATTTCTATCTGTAGGCAGGACTTGAGATCGCAACTACTAAGATCTGCTCAGTGCTAGGTTTCACTGGTATAACACTAAGGTCTTGGACAAACTATTGTGGTTACTATCTTATAATACCTCTCTCTATCAAGTGGGAGTTTTATTCTCTTGGCTACCTAGACTGATGCTAGGGTGAACTTTGCCTAAATCTCACAGCCACACTGACCTGCATAGCCTCAGGTTGTACTAAGGCCCTCATCACATCTGGTGGTGATATGATCTGAATTACAAATCCATCTGACCGGGTGCTAGTCTCTTTCCAGTGCTGCGGCAGAGCTCCCTCTTTGAGCA
The DNA here is from genome assembly GCA_007922755.1 of Pedetes capensis. NCBI lineage: Eukaryota > Metazoa > Chordata > Mammalia > Rodentia > Pedetidae > Pedetes > Pedetes capensis. Next base: position 4,655 of record VMDO01025707.1, on the reverse strand, counting down.
TTGGCCTGGTGATAGCTCTCTCTGTGAATACTGGCCTGGTGATCACTGTGCTTCTGATGCTGGACAATGGGTGATGGAAATACTCTCTTGGCCTCTGCTGCTGACGTTAAGCTGGACCACATCATTATCTCATAGTCATGGGGACCTGCAAAAGTTTTGGACAGCAGTCAGTGTACCTCAGGCCCAATTAATATTGGTAGTGATGGAGGCCAAAATGCAGTGTATTTCACCAGCATATTGTTCTCTATAAGATGCCAGGATGGGTCTAGATGTTCCATCTATGAGCTATGGCCTATATATAAGGCATTTGGTTTCTCTTCATGCCAATTTTCCCCCATAAGCCTGACACTGAGCTCCAACATTAAGTCCTTTGTTAGCTTTCATACCTTTCTTCCCAAATGTTGAGTTCTTGATCTCCACTCTACTGCCTAAGATAGGAGGGGAGATGATAGAAGCATTCTCTTTGTTTCCTGGCCAACACAGTTCCAGTGGCACAGTCCCTGGCTATTGGCCTTATGGTATAGACCTTGAGGCTCTGCCTTACACTGGTTTCTCTTTGGTGGGCCTGTTCTGGGTTTCATGCCCAAGGCATGGATTTAATTCCCTCTTCCTCCTTCAACTGGAGGTATCTCTCCATGCCATACTATTTGGCTTTGGGAGATGGATGATATGGGAAACTCTTTCCTTTTTGCTTTCTTCCATGTGTCTTTTTGTTTAGGCACAATGGTCTCTCATCTGGTTTCCTTAGCTCTTGTGAAGGTAATTGGTGCATGACTAGCTGTTCAATTTAGTATGTCTGAGGGGAAATGATTGTCCAAGGATCCTGCTTAGCTACCATCTTACTCCACATTCCTCTTTTGGCTACTTAAAAATTGGATGTTTTATGATTTTCAGTTGATTTTTAAGATTTCACTTTCTCTGTCTTTGTCTCTGTCTCTGAAACTCTTTGTCTCTCAGAAAGAGTGATACTCTCTATGATTGCAATTTCTCCCACTTTTCATTCCTTATTTTGTGTATGTATGTGTGGGTGCTAACCTGTATATGTACGCACACCTACACTTATTTCTCTATCAATCTGTATATGTACTCTTTTTGAAGAAGGAATTCAAAGTTGATAGAGTAAAAAATTGAGAGGAAGCTTATTATAGAGCAAAAGTATACACATAAAGTGAGTGCAGGCTTCACAAGAGAGCTTTACTGTGTATATATTAAACATGAGTTTATCTGACATCCCTAATTGTAAGTCAGCACTACAGTGTTGATTCTAGCCTTTCCAGGACTCCACTACATCTTTGTGCTTATTTCTATTTTATTTTTCTGTCTGGCTCTTATTTCTTACACAGTAATTACTTTTTTGTTAAACTTAGTATGTGTAATATGTTGTTGTTGTTAGGTGCCGTCCAGTTGGTATCTGACTCATAGCGACCCTACATACAACAAGGGAAACACTATTGTCAGTGCTTCTCTACTGTTCATAGGGTTTTCAATGGCAGATTGATTTTTGGGAGTGGGTTGCAGGGTCTGTCTCCCAAGCCTGCAGTACCTGGTGTTCCCAGGAGGTCTCCCATCCAAGTACTAACCAGGCCCAACCCTGCTTAGCATCGGAGATCTGATGGGATCAGATGCCACAGGGCCATGGCTGCAGGCATGCATAATATATGGTTCCAGAAATGTTATTCTGTACCTCTCTGAAAAACAAAGAACCAAAGTGTATATCTAGATTTTCATAGTATTTAGATTTTCTAAAATTACTTAGGACCACACAGTTCCCCCATTTCTCTGAGGTCATACATTTGTAGTGCATTTTTCTGTTCAATTTCATGCAGCCCAGAGGTACAGCATCCTGCATTTTCCTGCTACAGAGAAAGAAACTCATTGTCCAGGTGGCTTGTGATATTTGGAGGCAATATGTATATTTGAACATTTGACCAGGTTTATAGAGTGCCATAAAAGCTGACAATTTTAGTGAGGCCTAGATCAGAATACTCTTCCAGAAGTCTAGACTGCTGTGCATGCAATCTGCTGTCACTTGAGCCATACAACCCAGCAGATCCAATGGTGCTTGAAATATCAGTGGAAGATAGAGATGTTAGATGAGCTTTGGATTTAATCACTGCCCAGATCCTTAGAATTTTGGAGTAAAAGTATGTGTTCCTCTTGAGATAATGACTTTCCTTTCATAAAGCATCTTCTTCCTTGTTTCTTTTCTTTAATGCCTCACCATGATCTAACAAGTTGCTATACAACCTGAATAATCCATCATGAAAGATATATTGTCTGACTACCCACCCATCACCAAACTGAAATGAGACATAGAGGACTGAGCTTGGGCAGGTCCTGACAGTACAAATAAATTGTCTGAGAAAGTAACTCAAATTTCCATGACCCATATTCCTTTTATTTTCTCTATCTCAGGCCATTCAAATATTGATAAATAAGGTAACACATTCATAATTAAGTATTCAATATTATTTGTTTTAGAATTCAAAATTTCTCTTAAAATCTGCCTTTTGACTTATGGACTAGGAAAATTGATTCCTACAAGTTTTATGAAATTATATAATCCAGTTAGGTTCTCTAAACATTTATTAATCAATAGTTTTAGCGATACACATGAATCTACACTGGATTAAAGATTTTATTCACTATTGATTATCAATTAAATAATCATTAGATAGCCAAACTAATAGTGACATAAATTGAAATTTAAAAATTTTAAATAATGCTAAACATCACAAACCAAGAATTAATTTTTTCGTTTGGTGCCAGATCAAACCTGGCGCCTTGCACATTGCTAAGCAAGAACTCTACCACTACACTACATCTCCAGTTCCTAAAACTAATTTTTGATATTTCTCCTCAAGAGGTTTCCATTGCAAAGTTTTATTTTATTTTACCTTTGCAAAAGCAATGAAGTAGATACTGAAGTGTAAGTTCTAAAATATAGAAAAATATTTCTAGAAAAATAAATATATGTTCTTTTAAAAGCAAAGTATAGTGGCACATGTCTGTAATCCCAGTACTTTGGAAGCAAAAGCAGGTAGATATTGAGCCAAGGCCAGCTTATGCTATATAACAAAACCCTGTCTCAAAAGAAAAAGATATTAAGAAGTCATTGTGTTACCAGATTTGGTGGTCCCAGAGGTTCTTGGTCTCATCAGAGGAGAAATTCAAGGATGGACATAGAGAAGATTTAAACAGAAACAATCTTATTGAAGCAAGAACAAAAGCTCTCCCAAGAGGACAGGGTAACTGAGCTGAGCAGTGTAGCACGCCAAGCTCTTTGGGTTTGGGATTTTTATACATTGAAGGGAAATCTTATGATATTCTTATGCACATAGTTGTGGAGTTTTCTGGGAATTGGGAATAATGAGATTGGGAGAATGAATGATCTGACCAAACATGGAAATTCAGAACCAAGGTTGCTCTTTGGAGGCAAGCACATGCATGAAACTATAAATATAATGAAAGGTTAATGAAACCTCTAAACGAACTTTTGGAGGAACTTGGAGAGCACAGCTAAGTGCAATAGCAAGATATTATACAGTCTATATGCACATAAAGCCATATGACTATCAGTCTAAATAGATATTCCATTATTCCCTGTCTCCCTACTTACCTATGTCAACTAGTTAAAATTTAACCTACCTACCCATGTGTTGAAAATATCAAAAATATAAATTCAACTTAACTAGTGAGATGACAGTGTGCTTTCACACACATTCTATGATAAATCACCTAAGTTTTTGAAATTCAATATTAAGGGGTTTTTCCTTCATATTCAAACTAACGATAAATCTGTGAGAAATATAATTAGCTAAAGGAAATCATGGGCAAAGTATATGAGCACAATGAAATAAATAAAAATTCATCCAAACAGTGAAGCACCACTTTTCACATATCAGACCGGAAAAAATTAAAATATTTTCTAAACCTCATTGTGGATAGATTTGTAAGACAAAAATCTTAATAAACTTGCCATAACATAAAGTACAACATACTTTTTAATTGTTATTTGCCAAAATATTTACTAGTGAATAAAATCTTTAAATCCAGTGTACATTCATGTGTATCACTAAAACTGTTGATTAATAAATGTTTATTTCATTTCTAGTAATTTGTGTTTAACAAATTATGCTAATAAAAATACATATTTAATATCATTATTACAGTACTTGCAAAATACTAAAATTAGAATAATGCAATTCTATTTAACAGAAATCTCTATTCTTCCTTTCTGTTTTTGTTTGTTTGTTTGTTTGAGGCAGTATTTCTCTATGTAGTACATGAATAGCCAGGAAGTTTCTATGTAGCCCAGGCTGGTCTCGAATTTGTGATCTTCCTTCCTCCATCCTTCAATTGTTGGGATTACAGGCATGCACTACACACCTGACTCTATTATTCTTTAGTGGGAATGATATGACCAATATTTGCTGGTTTGCAAATATCACCTGGAAATGCTATTAGAGGAAAACATACCAAAAAATAATATATACCTATAAATTTCATTTTTGGAAGCAAATAGGTTTTATTAATTTTTAAAATTCATTTATATTACTTGAAGTTCATTTAAACTTATCTTGTAAAAAGTGGAGAAATTATTTGAAAAATATTGGACAAGGAGTCAAGGCCTAGAGATGGAAAGGTTTATTTTA
>VMDO01025706.1:0-27828 GCA_007922755.1 Pedetes capensis | reverse complement strand
ACGTGGTCTTTTGTGGTTCCATATGAATTTTTGGATCATTTTTTCTATTTCTGTAAAGTTAGTCAGTGGAATTTTAATGGGTATTGCATTAAATCTATAGATTGCTTTTGGTAGGATAGCCATTTTTACAATATTAATTCTCCCTATCCAGGAGCAGGGGAGGTCTTTCCATTTTTTAGTGTCCTCTGCTATTTCTTTCTTTAATGTTTTGCAGTTTTCCTTGTACAGATCTGAAGGGTCTTTGGTTAGATTGATTCCAAGGTATTTAATTTTCTGGTGGGTTATCATGAATGGATACCAGTATTTTTATACTTTGTTTACATTAACTCCCAACTTCACTCTCAAAACTTGCTCCTCTCTACACATTCCCCTAATAATGGTCCCTGTCTTAGTAATTCATTTCATGTACTTGCTTAGGACCCATACTAGTTCATTGTATGTTTTTCCCTCCCAAAGTCATCACTAAATCTTTCACACCCCACATCTAATCTACCAGCAAATCCTGTTGGCACCACTTTTGTAATATGTCACAAATGTGTCCATTTCTTACCACCTCCTCCTTTACCACCATAGTCTATGTCGCCATATGCTTTCACCTTGACTGTTGCACAGCCTCCTAATTGATATGCCTTCTTTCTGCTTCTTCCCCCATCACTTGCTTTCTTGCACCATCCAGAAGCCAGAGTAATCTTTTAAAAATATAAGTCAAATCATTTCACTGCCTTACCATGGTTTCCCATCACTGTTGGTACAGAGTCTTTATTGTGGCCTGTAAAGCTCCACATGAGTGGTTCTCAGACAAGAATGAGAATTATCTGGGGAAGATTTAAATTATTATTGCTTCAGTACTACTCCAAACCAAGTGAAATCAAATCTCTGAGTTTAGTACCTGAACATTTGTAGATTTTCAAAGCTGTTTCAGAGGCACAATGATGGCCACGAGCCTTCTCTTACTACTCTTCCAACTCAATTGCCTATAACTTTCCTTTTATTTATTCTGATCTACCATATTGACTTCCAGTTGCTCCTGACGCTTGCCAAAGATGCCCATGGCCTAAGGCTTTTGCACTTGCTAGTGCCTTTACAACAGCTAGCTATCTGGCTTATTCTTGCTTCATTCAGATTCCTATTTAAATGTCACCTTTCAAAAGGGTCTTTCTTGGCCATCCTATCTAAAATAGGGCAGCAGCCCTCATCTTGCTCTATCTCCTTGCCCTATTTTAGTTTTTTAAAGGGTTTTGTTGTTGTTGTTAGATGTTGTCAAGCCGGTATCCGACTCATAGTGACCCTCATAGGGTTTTCAATGGCTGACTGTTTCAGGATTGCCTTGGGAGTGGATTGCCAGGCCTTTCTCCCATTTTTGCGGTGCTGGGAATCAAACATGGGACCTCAGAGATTGCAGCACAGCGCTCTACCAACTGAGCTAAATCCCAGCCCTTTTTAAAGGGTATAGAATATCAAATCTATGAAGCGAGGAAGTTTGTCTAATTTGTTCACTGCACTCTTTCAAGTTTGCAAAACAGTTCCTGGCATGTAGACATAGTAGGAATTTAGTAAATATTTATTGAATAATTGAATTAATCAACAAATGCAGTTTAATTACACACACACACATGCATACACATTCTATTATGTCATAGACATTGGAGAAAGATTTTTAGTTCATGCAAAAAACAAGATGGCTGTCTCTCTAGGCAAGGGATGCTGACATGCCAAAGGATAAACAGAATCCAGACTCCAGTAAGTGGCATAAGCAATGTGCCAATGGGAACATAAGGACATTCATACTAATGTGTTGTTGTTGTTAGGTGCCATCCAGTTGGTATCTGACTCAAAGTGACCCTACATACAATAGGCGAAACAGTATTATCAGTGCTTCTCTGCTGTCCATAGAGTTTTCAATGGCGGATTGATTTTGGGGAGTAGCTTGCCAGGTCCTTCTCCCAAGCCTACAGTATCTGGTGTTCCCAGGTGGTTTCCCATCCAAGTACTAACACAGGCCCAACTCTGCTTAGCTTCTGAGATCTGATGGGATTGGATGCCACAGGGCTACGGCTGCAGGCCATCCTGATTTAGGAAAGTATATATTAGATTTTCAGATGTTCCCAGGTGGTTCATAGGCACAGTGAGGGCTGAGAGTCTCACTGGCTACTCCTGCAACCACATTGCCTACTATTCTTTCCTTTGCTTATTCTGATCTGATACTAGGAAAAAGATTTCCTAGTGTATACTTTTGTTAAACTGGAACATGTAATAGATGAATTATTCAACATCTATTTGAAACTTCATTGTGGTTTCTTTGACTGCAAAGACTGGAAGCCTTTGGACACCATCTAAACAGTGCCAATCAAATGCAAATGTAGGAGACCAAAATTCAGACATGGGGGATGAGGCAGTGGTCTATCAACTCTTCATATTACTGGTGTGGATTGAGTGGGTTCTACCTGGCTCTGATGTGAGCAGTTCCTACAGCAAGGTTTTCTTCATCATTAGTTTTGAGCAATTTAATTATGGTGCACCTTTATATAACTTTCTTCATGTTTCCTGTACTTGAGATTCATTGATCTTATTGCTACTGCAGACTTATAGTTTTTGAGCCCATGTTCCTTCAAAGTCCTTCCCTGCTGCCACCAAAGTTGTCCCATAGCTCATGGTCACTCTGTTTTCTCTTATTACATATTTTCTTTTTGTGTTTCATTTTGAATATTTTCTATTATTATGATTTCAAGTTTACCCAATTTTTTTCTTATAATGTCTAATATTCTTTTACTCTTACACAGAATATTTTACATCTCAAATGTGATAGGCAGAATTCTAAAATGACCTCCCCCATGCATAAGATTTTTACCCTAATTTTCAGATTTCTGCCTATGATGATATATTAATTCTTGATTATGTAATGTTTCATGGCAAAATGAGTTTTCCAGATGTAATTTAGGTTATTAGTCATTGAACTTGGATCAAACAAAAGGTAGATTATCTTGGTAAGCCCATGCAACTATATAAGCCTTTAAAAGGAGAAAAAATTTTCAGTGTGATGGCAGAAGAGGAAGTCATAAAAATGTGAAACATGAAGGATTCAATGTACTGTTAGTGGTTTGAAGATACAGAGGGCCATATCAAAAAGACCTCAAACTGGCCTCCAGGTACCAAGAGTGATCCCTAGCTGACAGTAAGAAAACAGGGACTATTGCTTTATATCCACAAAAACTGGATTTTATTAACAACTGGAGTGAACACTAAACTTAAAATTTTCCGGTCTCTAACAGGAACCTACAACTTATGGTGACCAGCCAAACCCATCATTTTAACCTTATCAGACCCTAATGACAGACCCTAGCCAAGTGTTCCCAGACTTTCCACCTATAGAACTATGCACTAATAAATGGATGTTGTTTAAGGTACCAAGTTTGTGATAATTTCTCATTTAGCAATAGAAAATCAATTTATCACACTTTATGGTAAATTATGGTAAATACAATTTATGGTAAATTTTGTCTCTAGAAATTTAATTTGGATTTTTTCATATCTTCTATGTTTCTTTGTAACTCTTTGAGCATAAGGAATGCTATTACAAAAACTATTTTAGTGTCCTTGTCTGCTAGTTCTATCATCTATGTCTGTTCTGGTATGGTTTCATTTGCTTGATTTTTTTTCCTAGATTGTCATAGTGGGTTTTGTCTTCTTGTTTCTTTTTATGCCTTGTAATTTTGATTAGATGGATAACATAATGAATTTTGCTTTGCTGGGTGCTGGGTATCTTTTTCCTAAAAATATTCTTGAGCTTTATTCCAGGGGTGCAGATCAATCTTGGAAAGAGTTTGAGCCTATCAAGTCTTGCCTTTAAGATTGATTAAGTGAGACAAGCCAGGTGTGGTGGTGCATGCCTGTAATCACAGTGACTTGGGAGGCAGAAGCAATAGGAGCACAAGTTTGAGGCTGGAGGTAGCCTGCGTAACTTAGTGAAACCTGAACTCAAAAATAAAGAGTGGGCTGGGTGTGCAGTCCAGTGGTAGATCACTCACAAAGTGTGTGTGGAGCCCTGGGTTCAACCCCCAATTACTGCAAAGGAAAAAAAAATGTTATGTGGGATTATTTGATTATTTGGAGAGGTTTTTTTTGGTGTGTAAATTTTTTGAGTTCTTTATATATCCTGGATATTAATTCCCTGTCAGATGAATAGTTGGTAAATATGTTGTCCCATTATGTAGGCTGGCTCTTTACTGTATTAATTATTTCTTTTGCTGTGCAGAAACTTTTGAATTCTTTGAATTTCCATATGCCAATTTTTTATATTATTTCATGGGTTACTGGAGTCCTATTAAGAAAGTTCTTGTGTATGCCTATGTTGTGAAATGTTTCACCTATGTTTTCTTCTAGGAGTTTCAAAGTTTCAGGTCTTACATTAAGGTCTTTGATCCATTTTTGAATAAATTTTTGTACAGGGTAAGAGATAGGGATCTAGTTTCATTCTTCTGCATGTGGATATCCAGTTTTTGTCAAGAAAATAAACATTAAATAACACCTTTACACAACACTGGTGGCAATGTAAATTAGTGCAGCTACTACTGAACTTAGTACTGAGGTTCCTCAAAAAACTAAAAGTAGAACTACCATACAATCCAACTATACCACTCTTTGGTATATTGTGAAAGGAATCTAAGTCAGCATGCAGTAGAGACACCTGCATATCCATGTTTATCACGGCACTGTTCATAATATCCAAGTTATGGAATCAGCCTAGATATCCATCAACAGATGAATGGATAAAGAAAATATAGTACACAATAACAATGGAGTTTTATTCAACCATAAAGAAAACTGAAATTATGTTGTTTGCAACAAAATGGAGGGAACTAGAAAGCAACACATTAAGTGAAATAAGTCAGACTCAGAAAGATAGATATTGCACATTTTCTCTTGCATGCATAATCAGACAAAACAAGCAAACAGATAAACAAGACAGGAAAGTAGAAGTGGAACTATGTGGGAAGAGGAAGAGGACCAGCAGGATGGGAAGGGGGATAAGAAAGGGTTATGGGGAGGTGAAGGTGATCAAAGTACATGATATACATGTATGAAAATGGCATAATGAAGCCCATTATTTTGTATGATGAATATATGCTAATAAAAATTAAAATATTAATAGCTATTAAAAATATTTTATGTGGAACCAGAGCTTTGTTTAGTCTGACTCTAATTATTCCCCACTCAACAGCAAGACCCTTCTAATTACTCTATTAATTCCCTGTGAGTTAGTAAGTTTTCCAGTCTGACTGATGGAATTAGACACTTTTCCTAGTCCTGTGTGGGTATTAGGTACTATTCCCTCTAGTTCTTTCAAGTGATTATGTTTCTGGTTTATATTGGGATTTTAGATTTCTCTGTCTGTGAAGCTGTCCTTTCTCTGGTATTCTTTCCTGCAAACTCCAATCTTCCTGGACTCCTAGCTCTGTCGCTAAATCTCAGAGAATCTTCTATATTCACCTAGGTTCTCTGTAGCTGTGCCACAGCCTGGACGTTCTCTCCAGGATGTAATCTGGCTCAGTCATTGTCTATGTCCTTTCTGTCAGAGATCACTGACCTTCATTGTTCCTGATGATCAGTCTTGAAAAACTATTGTTCCATATACTTTCTGCAGTTTTATGACTGTTTGAGGTTACATCATAAATCCATTCCTTCTTTCTCCATCTTGGCCAGAAGCAGAAGCCTATTTTTAATCATTTGACATAAAATGGTATGGTAAAATACACTGTTCATGTTCAGAAAATATATCGTGTTATCACAGTATGGTTTGTGAGGCATAAATCAATGTGTGGCATGTATTGTATGACATTTGCTTACAAAATAGTTTCCAGTGTTGTGCTGCTTTGACATCTAAATAGAAATATACAACTATTCTAACTAGATAAAAGTGCTCATTGGAAGATGGCAAAAAGAAATTCAGGTTGAGTTGATGGTCAGAAGTTGGCAGTAGAGGTTATGGCAAAAATAAAATGATGAGAATGGAGGAGGATATATTGTAAAGACCAGGAAGTGGAAGTGTGAGAGGAAGAGTGGAAATAAAGATGAAGAAAGTAGTTATCTATGGAGGGCAACTTTTGTGTGATAAATATTTTTGTTTCACAGTAGGGAGGTATGACTTTTGCTCTCTACTCCATCCTTATAACATTCAATTCCAAATACTTCTTTCCTATATGTATCTATGGGCCTATGGAATATGCCTAAATAGAGACTATGATAAATGAAGGCTGTCATTCATTCTTTCATTATAATTTATTATCTGTTCTAATCCAAGCAGTAGACTACCGAAAAAGATGCGAATTTTTAACAAGATGGATGCATTTCTTTGTCCCAAGGACTGCAGAGTCTAATTAGAGAGAAAGACAGCAAGTCTTAACAACAGGGTTTAGTGTGTGCTAAAATAAGAGTAGCTGGGTGATGAGGCTTGGGAGACTCAGGCAGGATTATGAGTTCAAGGCCAGAGGCAGCCTGCATTAAGTTAGTGAGACTCTATCTCAAAATAAAAATTATAAAAGAGCCTGGGGAGTGCAGCTCAAAGTTAGAGCACTTGCCTAGCATGTGTAAGTCTCTGGTGTCAACCCCCTAGTACTGCAAAAAATTAAATTAATTGACTAATTAATAGGATAAACAGGGTCCTGGGGGACACTAGGGGAGTCTTGGGATGCAACCTACACCACTCTAGCTACTGCTGGGGTAGGGATTCTCAAGAATAGCATCTCTGAGCTGAAATTTGAAGGATGAACAATGAGCCAGGCCCAGAAAACACGAGAGAGAGGAAAGGGAGTGTATTTAGGCAGAGGCAGCAACATGTCTAGTATCAACAGAACAGTTTTGCAGAATGGGAAAGCTCAGTGTAGCTGGAGCATGGACTGTGAGGGGCATGGGGATTTTGTTAGAGAGCTTGGGAACATTTGGGACAGATTAAGCTGCTGCTTTCAGGGTATTGGTTTAAATGGTGGCTACAAACTGAAGAGTACTCATGCTCTGGTCATATGTTTCTGGACATATATTTCTGGACATATGTTTCCTGGATACATAAAACTGTCTACAGAAAAGCAGCAAGGTTATAGTTGGGATTTCTTTCTAAATTAGTTTCTCCAGGTAAATTATAGCATCTCATAACCAAGAACATGGTACCTACTTCATGTCAAAATGGGAATTTTCAGGAATTCTATATATTCTGACAGATTACAGACACTCAAGAAAGTATTTCTGTTCCAAAAATCTGGGTACGTTGCTTATGACTTTTGCAAATGCAGAAATGAAGACTAGGCTGTATGAACCAAAAGAAAGGTGGCTATATCTTGGCAGTTTTATTTTCAGAAGACTATTTTGTTTTCTTCATGGACTACTAGGACAAACGATCTTCAAGGTGGGACAGCTGGTGTCCTGAGTACTATTCCCTTGATCTGGAGCATGTGTTTGCCAGACAGAGAAGTGAAGATGAAATAACAGCAAGTGTGTAACAAGTGAGGATGTATCATAGTAAACCTACATTCTGGTATTTTAGAGTGTAAACCAGGCAATTTTTAATTCTCTCTCTCTCTCTCTCTCTCTCTCTCTCTCTACATATATATATTTCAAGGAACAGGTTAAACACTTTCTTTGAACATTTTTATTACTTGTTAAGTGTTTAAGTACTTTTTTATTTATAGAAAGTTCATAATTTTTAATTTGCATTAGATCTCATAATAGCTCATTAAATGCAATGCAGAATGTAGAAAGTAATATGTTATTTAAATTGCTTATGAGTAAAGCCATTCACCTCTCCTACTTTTGTGTTTTATTAAAATCATTTTGATTATTCAATAGCATTTTCTTGAGGAAGATTTGTACATGTGTTTGTGTATTAATTTTCTAAAGATAATATGAGGGAAAGGCACAAATAACCCTAAATTCTTTATCCTTTGGTGACTAGATCTCCTTAACATAAAGGCAAAATTAGTGTGATGGTCAGGAACATTTGTCTGAGCTCAAATCACAGTCCTGCAAACTTGAACTATGCAAACTTGAACAGGTTATCTAAACATTCTGGGTATCTGGTATAGATTTATTCACCCATGACATTATTATTGTTAGGTACTGTGGAGTCAGTGTCTGACTCATAGCGACCCTACGTACAACAGGCGAAACACTATTGCCAGTGCTTCTCTGCTATTCATAGGGTTCTCAATGGTAGAATCCATGACATAGGTATCTTAATAATAATGTTTTCATATGGTTTTGTGAAGAATTAATCTAGCTAATTCATGCTAGCATTAGACAAGTAATAAAGGCTCAAAATGATGGCTATTACTATTATTATTATAGGTCTAAAAGAGTGGTGTTAGTTCTCTGTGAGATTTTTATAAAAGCCATGGATGTTTCCTTAGACATGAATATGAACACAGAAGACACTTTGCATACATTTTCAGAAGTCTCACCAGCTCTTTGAGGCTTTCTTATTTCATGTGGCCTCCATTTCCTGAACAGGATTATGCATTTTCTTTCATCATTAATCCTCTCCTTGGCCTCTTCACAATCTGAGGCTTCTAGGCTGCATTTAAGATTCCTATATCTGCCCAATGAGTCACATCTCCCAGTAACCCACCTACTGGTCTTTTCTTGTCACTGACATTGGTATCAACTTTAAAAATATCTAAAACCTGATAGAATTTGATTAATCCCCATCCATTGCACCAAAACCTTTTCAATTCCCATTTTATTTTCAGTCTCATTATCCAGGGGTATGAACTGAGTAGAGGAGATAAATTGAGGGTAAAGGAAAAGGTCTGGACAAGTTCAGCACAGGCTGCTTCAAAGAGGAGCCATAGCTATAATTCTTTTAATGCCACAGGAATGATTCCACTGAGTAGAAGCCTTCACAGATGGCTGATTGCAAGATAAGGCTCCATAGCCAGCCCTCATCTTCAACAAGAAAGAGACCTCCTTCCTCTGTTTTGGGGAATTTCTGCCTCTGAGGAAAACAGAGGCATTATACTCCTGTAATTTCATCTTCACCAGTGAATAATTGCAGAATTTTATAGTCCCAATTCTTCAAAAACACAAATTAAAAACTGATTTACTACAACGTTGTTTTTCACTCCTGACAGCAACTATATGTCATCATCTGTCAAACTCTTTCCCTCCAGACAGGGAACATGTGTTTCTACGAATGAAAAGGGGAATTGATTGTTGATTGTTAGGTGCCGTCGAGTCGATATCCGACTCATAGCGACCCTCATAGGGTTTTTTTCAATGGCTGACTGTTTCGGGATTGCCTTGGGAGTGGATTGCCAGGTCCTTCTCCCATTTTTGCGGTGCTGGGAATTAAAGTTGGGACCTCAGAGACTGCAGCGCAGCACTCTACCAACTGAGCTAAATCCCAGCCTGAAAAGGGGAAAGCAGGTTCTTTTCCCATATTCCCTTCTAGAGTCAATTCCTAGTTATGTCCCTTAGAGAGAATAATGACACCAACTTGGCACCTTTCCAACTTTAAGATTTTTTTTTTTTTTCCATACGTTGAAAGTTCTTGTAAGAGTCTGGAGTCCAAGTGACATTATTAACATGATCTTAGACATCATTAACTTAGTCTTCACAATCTGTTAGTAGGTAAATGGTATTATTATTCATCTGCTGAAGCTGGATCCCACAGAGATTAAGTAATTTTCCCCAAATTTAATCCAGTCAATAAACAGCAGTCCTGATACAAATCTGACACTCTTTCTTCAAAGCCCCTGCTTTTAACCACTCTACAAGTTGGACTGCAACCCTCCCCCCAAGTTTTTAACAAAATACCCCCTCCACTCTATAACATGATGCTGTAATACTTCTCTTACCTTTATAATTATTCATTTGCTGTCTCTTTTCTTGTGGACTGAAGTCCTTGTCAGTAAGGAAAGGTTCAACAAGGCTATGAGTTAAAAGAGGAGTTTCAGACTGCATGAATTAGATGAGAAGTAAATCAATTTCAGGGTATCTGGAAGGATCCCAAGAAAAGAGGCATCCAGAGTCTTGGCAGACAAAAAGTTATTTGTACCAACCACCTTAGTAAGCAGTAAATAATACTCTGAAGTCAGATACCAGGGAATGGGGCCATGGACCTTTAGAAAGATCCTGCTGCTTGGCTTCAATGGTAAATCCTACCAAAGACTTAAAGAAGAATTAATTCTAATTATTCTCAAACTTGTCCAAAAAATTGAAGAAGAGAGAACACTTCTAAGCTCATTTTACAAGGCAGTATTACCTGGATATCAAACTTAGACAAGGACATTATGAGAAAAGAAAATCATAGCCCAATATCTCTGATGAACAAAGTAGAACTAAAAATGGAATTCCATAGCACATTAAAGGGATGATCCACCATAATCCACTGGGATTTATTCCTGATATGTAAGGATGGTTCAACATATGCAAATAAATCAATGTGGTATACTCATTAACAGAATAAAGGATAGAAATCATATGATCATCTCAATGGATGCATAAAAAGTATTTGACAAAATTCAATATATTTTCATGAAAGAATACTCACCAATTAAGTATAGAAAGAATGTACCTCAACCCAATAAAAGCCACATGTGTCAATTTATTTGTAGCAGCCTTAGTAAGAATCATACTCAACAAAGATAAGGGACAAGACAAGGATGCCCACTCTCACCACCTCTATTCAGTGTAGTACTGGAAGTCCTAGCCAGAGCAACTAGGTAAGAAAAGAAAAAGCATTCAAATCTGAAAAGAAGTAAAATTGTGTCTGTTCACAGATAATGTGATCTTTTACATGGAAAACCCAAAGATGCAACAAAAAGTACTGTTAGGAATGATAAATTAACTCAAGATAATTTCAGGATAAAGAAATAAACATGCAAAAATGTGTTACATTTCTGTAAAATGAACTATTGTAAAAGAAATCAAGAAAACAATTCCATTTACAATGGCTTCAAAAATACATAGGAATTAATATAATTGAGGAGGTTAAATATCTATATACTGAAAACTAAAAATTGATGAAAAGTCACAAATAAGTGCAAATATATCCAATGTTCATGGATTAGAATAGTATTTTTTAAATGTTTGTGTTAGTTGTGAAAAAATACCTGAGATAAACAACTTAACTCCCATGTGTCTGTCATCTTGTTCTGTAGGGACTTGAATGTTACTGTGATGCTCAAAGCTATGCCACCAGTATTTCAGATATCAGCAGGGGCAGGTATCAGCTGAGCTTCCAGACTAACCCAGCAGCCCACTCCCTAAAAAATTAGCCATTGAATATCCTATGAATAGCAGAAAAACACTGTCAAATATACTGCCAGAAAATGAGTCCCTCAGGCTGGAAGACACTCAAAAGACGACTGAGGAAGAGTTGCCTTCCAGAGGAGAGATGGCCTTAATGATAGGAATAGAATAAAGCCCCTAGAACTTCCTTTTGCTGATGTAACATGACTCAAAATGAGAAGAAGCATAGAGGCTGCAACATAAAAAGGCTCTAACATAAAAAGATTGTGTGCATGGCACAGTGTTGGGTAAAATTTCATTCTGTTGTACATAGGGTCATTATGAGTTGGACCTGACTTGATAGCATCTATGAACAAGGGCCTGCAGCGATAGCATTGTGGCGTCTGATCTTGTCAGATCTTGGAAGCTAAGCAGGGTCAGACCTGGTTAGTACTTGGATGGGAGACTGCCTGGGAACACCAGGTGCTGTAGGTTTGGGGGAAGGACCCAGCAACACACTCCCAAAAATCAATCTGCCATTGAAAACCTATGAACAGCAGAGAAGCACTGACTAGTGTTTTGCCTGTCCTACTCAGGGTTGCTATGAGTTGGATACTGACTCGATGGCACCTAACAACAACAAGAACAACAAACAATTCAAAAGGAGGAAAGATTTATTTTAGTTCATGGTTTCAGAAATTTCAGTTCATCGTGCTTGGCTACATTGCCCTGGGGCCTGTGGTGAGGCAGAACATCGTTGGTGAGGAGTGCTTGGTTCAAAGTTGCTCACCTCAGGGTGTCCAGGAAGAGAGGTTAGGATAAGATATAGCTCCCAAGGCCATGGCCCCAAGGACCCATTCTCTTCAAGTATGTCTCATCTCCTGTGTTTCCATCACTTCCCAATAGCCCATCAATTATGAGCCCATTAGTGGATTAATCTATTGATGAGGTCGGAACCTTTACTGAATCACTTCCCCAAATCCCCACCTCTGAACATTGCTGCATTTGGGATCAAGCCTTCAACACATGAGCCTTTGTGGGACATTTTGGGTCCAAACCATAATATTCCACCCCAAAGGCTCATATTCATTTCATATGCATAATACATAATGTTCTGCCTCACCATGGCCCTCCAAGAGTCCCTAAAATTGTAACAGTTCCAGCATCACTCCAAAGTCCAGGTCCAAAGTCTCCTCTGAAATTTAAAGCAATTCTTAGTTGTGAACCCCTGTAAAACTAAGTTAAAAAGTAAGTTACATTCATACAACATGTAATTGTGGAACAGGCAGAAGGTAATCATTCCATTCCAAAAGAAAGGAATGTGGGCATAGAAAGGAGGGATGAGACCAAACAAAGACTGAATCTAATAAGGCAACATTAAATATGGTAGCTGCATGTATCAGGGGCACAGCTGTGTGATGTGCACTCTGTTTTGCCTCTCTAGTCTTGCCAGCTGCAACTCACAGAGCTATCCTCTTGGGCTGGCCATGCTGACTGCCTGCAGCTTTCCTCATCAGATGTTCAAGATTCCCAGAACTCCAACTCTGTGGGTCTCTGTTGAGTCTTTGGCTTCACCCTTACAGCTTCAAACATTATCTCAGAGAACACCAGAAGTGATTGTAACCCTATGACAAATTGCCTGGACTCCAAGGCCCTCCCTTTGAAATCTATGTGGAAGTCTCCATGACTCCAGAACACCTATATACTCCATCCCTGTAAGCCCAGCATTAGGTCTGCCAGCAGTTTGAGCCATAACTACAGCAACTTCTGAGGGCCTGAATGGGTGAACATGATGAAATGCATCCAGAAGAAATAACTTCTTAGGTTGTTGTTGTTGTTAAGTGCCATCCAGTCAGTGTCCAACTCATAGTAACCCTACATACAACAGGTGAAACACTATTGTCAGTGCTTCTCTGCTATTCATAGGATTTTCAATGGCAGATTGAGTTTTGAGAGGGGGTTGCCAGGTCCTTCCCCCGAGCATACAGTATCTTGTGTTCCCAGGCGGTCTCCCATCTAAGTATTAACCAGGCCCAATCCTGCTTAGCTTCCAAGATCTGGCAGGATCGGATGCCACGGGGCTATGGCTTCAGGCATAGTTTCTTTTTAGTGGCACTAATTTCTTCAGTAACCTTACCTTCTTTTGCCCACATGCTTTTTTTCTGGTCACACTGCAAAGTTTTCAAATCTTTCCACATTGAATTTTGTTCCATATTCTCATAATAAATCTGGCTAAAAGCAAACACCAATATTCACACCACAGCCAGAGTGCTGTGCTTTTAATTTCCTCCACCAGATTAATTAATCCGTCTCCTTTAAATTCAGCTTCCTACAAAATCTCAAGGCAGAAACAAAATGTGGACAAGTTCTTTTCCAGAATGTAACATGACTGGCCTCTAGTCCAATTCTTGATAGAGTCCTCATTTACATTAGGAGCCTCATCAGTAAAGCCTTTACTCTCCACATTCCTATCAAGATGCTGTTGTTCTGAGCTTCTACCAGAATTGCCTATTAAGCTCCACTTCCAGAATTCTAAGCTTTTCCTACTCTGTTTCCCCAAACATTTCCAATTTCCTTCCCAAAACCAGTTCCAAAGGCTTCTGAACCACTTGGTCAGGTACAGTCAGAGCAATGACTCCATTTTTCATCACTGCAACCAATACCTCATAGAACAACTTAAAAGCAGAAAAGATTTATTTTGGGTCATAATTTCAGAGGTTTCAGTCTACATTAAATTTGTTCCATTGTTTTGGGGTCATGGTGAGGCAGAGCATCATGCCATTAGGGCATGGAGGAGCAATGTTGCTCTCCTTATGGCAGCCAGAAAGAGGGAGAGAGGAAGAAACTAGGGCAAGATCCTCTTCAACACACCTCCAATACCCTGCTTCCTCCAGTTAGGCCCCACATTCTAAAAGTTGCACCATCTTCTATTAGTGCCACAAGCTGATGGCCAAATCTTAGCATATGACCTTTGGGAGACATTTCAGATTCAAACCACAGCAATGGTAATATTGCTTCAAATGACCTACAGATTTAATACAGTCTGTATCAAAATTCCAATGAACATTTTTCACTGAAATAAAACAATTATAAAATTTGTATGAAATCACAAAAGACCCCAAATAGCCACAGCAATTTTGAGCAAAAAGAACAAAACTAGAAGCATCATACTACCTGACTTCAACATATACAGCAAAACCATAGTAACAAAAACAGCATAGTTTGGGTATAAAGGCAAGTATATAGACCAATGGAACAGAATAAGGAGCACAGAAATAAATCCATACATTTATGTGTAATTGATCTTCAACACAAAGACCAAAAACACACAAAGGAGAAAGGATGGTTTCCTCAATAAATGGTCTTGGAAAAATTGGATCCCACCTTTCAGAAGAATGAAAATAGATTATCTCACATCACATACAGAAATCAATTCAAAATGGATTAAAGACTTAAAATATAAGGCCTGAAATTGCAAAGCCACCAGAAGCTAACACAGGGGAAAATCTTCTTGACATTGTTTTGGACAATGTTTCTTTTGGATATGATCCCAAAAGCAAAGGTGACAGAAGCATTAATAAACAGACGAGGTCACATCAAACTATAAAGCTTTTACACAGCAAAGGAAATAATAAACAAAGCAAAGAGGCAGCCTACACATGGAAGACAATATTTGCAAAATACACACCTTTGTATATAAGTGGCTAATGTCCAAAATATACAAGAAATAACAACAACAACAAAAACTCAAAAGAAGAAAATCTCATTAAAAAATGGCAAAGGACTTAAAAAGACATTTATCAAAAGAGTGCATACAAATGGCCAATAGGTATATGAAATTATGCCCAATACTACTAATCATTAGTGAAATAAAAAATGGAATCGTTACACATGAATGGTGAGAGTGTAAATTATTACAACCATTACAGAAAAAAGTAAGGAAATTCTTCAAAATTTAAAAATATAATAATGATATGATCCAGCAATCTCACTTCTGAGCATATCCAAATGAATTGAGATCAATATGGTGGCCAGGGGCAGTTGCTCATGCCTGTAATACTAGTGACTTGGGAGGCAGAGGCAGCCTGTGCAATTTAGTGAGACCTTGTCTCACAATAACAAATATAAAAGGGATGGGAGTGCAGCTCATGGCAGAGTGCTAACAAACTATGTAGGAGGCCCTGGATTCAACTCACCATTACTGCAAAAAAATCTTAATAATAAATAATGAAAAGAAAGAAATCTGTATATTGAAGAGATATCTGCACCCCCATGTTCATTGTAATGCTGTTCATCATATCCAAGATGTAGAATCAACCTAAGTGCCCAGTGATGGATAAATGAATAAAGGAAATGTGTGTGGGGGGCAGAGAGAGATATTAATTTGTGACAATGTAGATGAACCTGAAGGATGTTGAACATTATGTTAAGTGAAATAAGCTGAACACAGAAAGACAAATACCACATAATCTCACTTATATGTGCAATCTGAAATAGTTGACCTAATAGAAGCAGAAAGTAGAAAGATGTTTGCCATGGGCTGGGAGGGAGTTGCTATTAGGTAGTGTTGAGTCACATCCGATTCATAGTGACCCTATTTCAAATAAATGAAGCACTCTCTGATACTGTGCCATGCTAGGCACTATTGTCAGTGCTTCTCTACTATTCATAGGGTTTTCAACGGCAGATTGTTTCAGGAGTGGGTTGCCAGGTCCTTCTATTATGGTGATAATAGTCAATAAGAATGTATTGTATACTTGAAAATTGCTAAGATTTTAAAAGTTTTTACCACAAAATGGAAAGTATGTGAAGTGATGAATTAGCATGAGGTAATCATTTCATGATGTACATGGCATATCAAAACATCACATTTTAGCTGTGCGTATATATATAATATATATTTTATATATATTATATATATATTATATATATTGTTTGTTTTTTGCAGTGCTGGGGGTTGAACCCAGGGCCTTGCACTTGCATGCTTTGCAAGTGTTGTACCACTGAACTGCACCCCTAACCCATTTTTTTTTAACTTTTTGAGACAGGGTCTTGCTACATTACACAAACAGCCTCTGGTCTCAAACTTGCAATCCTCCTGCCTCTGTCTCCTGAGTCGCTGGGATTACAGGTGTGCACCACCATGCCCGGCTCTATATATGGTTTTTATTCATGAATTATAACTTAATAAAGCTGGGGGAAACAAAAGGTTCTGCCACAGGTTCATAACTCACTCTTAGTTTTGCTAATTTTGCTTCTTTGTGGAAACTTGATGTCTTTAAATAACTGTCTTCTGAAATGTGGTTCTCCAGGGAACCAAAACTAGGATTTTATGACTCCTTGTTTTGATACTCTTTCTCATGTTGGCTTGTTCACCAGCTGATTCACTATACCTAAGGTTCCCATGACCAGATAATCTAGATGCTCTTCCCAGAATTGTTCCTTTAACATACCTTGACTTTCTTTTGCCAGTCTTGTGACGCACTCCTGGACCCTCCTCAATGGAAAGAAAAGACCCTAGGCAGAAGCTGATTCTTAATTTTTTTTAAACATTAAAAATTTATTGAATACTTACTATATTTCTGGTTTGGCCTAAGTTGTAGAAAATTATCCAACTGATCAAGGCATCTCCAGTCCCTCAATAGAGGAGGGAAAAGTTGGAAAGTAAGGTTTCCTAATCCAACAAACATATGCCTATGAGCAAACTCTGGTGAGCAACCTCTGGTGCACACCAGATCAAGATGTTTGTCTCAGTCTCAAATCCATGCCAAGTGATAAGGTTTCTTAGAAACTTAAACCTAGATAGTTGCTTTTCATTAGGAGTTTTAGCCAATTGTCCCTAGAATCAAAGCTCTAGGGACCAGATTTGTGTCTCCACCATTGTATCAAGCACTCATCACCGTCCTGGGATGTAGCAGGAGCAGCAAGAATTTATTAAATAAACATTCCTGTCTGAAAATCACTTTGTAATGTCAGCATGATCTTTAACTAACAGTTCTTGGAGGCTTTCTAAAATCTTTGTTTGTAAGGACCCAGGAAATAAAGAGATACCCAAGGAACTGAAGAAAAACTTTCCAGAGCCTTTTCTTGTGAGGGGGGTAGTAGGTAAGAGTTAACATGGGTGTCAGTTGTGTGTGACACTTGTGCTTGGGGCTCCTGGAATTAAATTGAGTTAAGCTTTCATCATTGCATGTGATGGAGTGTTAGTTTGTCTAATGAGCCTTTGCATTTTCTCTCATATTCCCAGTCTATTCAGCTGTAGGAGATCTGAGACAGGAGGATGTATGAGAACAGGGATTTCAGAGACTGAGGTATACCGTATAAATGAAATGTGGTTGAAAATGGTGCCTTACACATCTTCATGGCCTCACAGGTATGGAAAAAGAGGAGAGGAAAAAGTAAGGGTAGGGACAAAGGCTGTGTGAGGAGATTAGCTATGTGCCACCATGTGCTTATTTATGTTCTAGTGAAAATGTGCAATTACTGTGGGCTGATTTAAATTCATTTTAACATCAGAGATGAAATTCTCAAAAGAAAGATTATCAACTTGCCTATGTATTAGAAATCAAGCAGGCTATGGCTGAAAATGTTTAAAATGTTGACTATTTGGAAGTAACCATGTTGAACCATTGTTGCTCGAGGGACTATGTATACCTTGCTATTGCTGCTGTGCTCCATCAGCTGAGTGACATCTTTCTCTTCTCTGGCCTTCTGCTCCACTGGCTCGTGGCCATTACCCATTCTCAAGGTTAAGCTATGAACAAGAGTGTTGTCAGTTGGAAGCTTGAGAATGTGAGACTCTTTCCCTGTGAGTCCTGAGTCATGTTCACTTGCAATCCAACCCTGGGTTTTCACCTACAAAATCAATCTGATTCTCCTGCTTTTATCTGCCTTTTCACAATACCAAGCCTCAGTTTCCTCATCTATTAAATGGAAAAATTATATTTCCAAGTTTCCTTCTGGCTTTAACATACTTCAGCATCTATGATGTGATTATCCTGGGAACAGGAGCAAAGGAGATCACTAGCAGTGTGCCTCATTTTAAGTAGGAAATGAGTTTCTGGAAAAGCTTGTGTGCAGAAAATTATATTTTAAACATGTCAAAAATGGTTTTTGAAGGAAATTTTCTGTGACTGGTTTTGGAAAGTTCTTTTTCCAACCTCACCTAATTTGATGTATTTTGATAGTTTGATTTAAAATAACCGCTTATTTGTGGGATTTTTTTGTTGTTGTTCTATGAAATATACACTTGTTTTGCCCTGTGCTTGTTAAGTGACAAAAACATCAATAAAGGCCTGCCTCTGTGTGGTGCTGTGTAGAAATTATTTGAAGAGAGTTAAAAACACCAAACTTGCCTCTGGGAGAGAGCCTGATGTAATAGCTTTGTGTATACTTTAATAAAGGGGAAAAACCAAGTTTGTAAGTTATAATATTTAAATTGAGTACAAGGAACAGAAAATATATTAAGCGTGATTCTAGAAGAATTTTTATTTAGTGGAAGGGGAAAAGGCAGCACCTCCTACATTAGATCCATGAGCCTGGCATGATGGATATTAGACTCATGAACCACAAGGGGAAGGAGAGAAACCACATCAATTTGTAGAGAAGGCAGCTTGTTGTTGTTGTTAGGTGCCATCAAGTTGTGTCCGACTCATAGTGGCCCTCATAGGATTTTCAATGGCTGATTGCTTTGAGATTGCCTTGGGAGTGGATTGCCATGTCCTTCTCCCATTTTTGCAGGGCTGGGAATCGAACTCGGAACCTTAGAGACTGCAGAGTGGCACTCTACCAACTGAGCTAAATTCCAGCCCCAGAGAAGGCAGTTTAGACATCTGAAAACATATAGAAGATGAAGACAGATCTGGGTTTAACTCATTCTGGTGATGTCAGGAGCCATAGGCCCGACATGAGTTAAAAGGCAATGCCTGCATAAATGGCTACATGACAGATGTGACCATAGCAGGAAGCTCTGCTACCTGTGGAATGAGGAAACAGCACATCAGAGGCTCTGTTGAACTTTTTTCCTTGATTGTCTCTTTAGTTACTATATTAACATGAGTATAGATCTGAACTTTGTTCCTTGATTATATATTTAGGATTAATCTGTTACTGGAATGCTAACTAAGTTGATTGTAAACCTTATGACTGTTACAAAGTCCATTGCACTGCAGTTACCTTTGTGATCTATTTTTAGTATCTCCTTGAGTTACTATATAAGCATGAGTATAGAGAATAAAGTTGAGCTCAAGACCATCAGTATTGGCCTCTTCGTCTCCTTCATCCTCAGCTCCCCTTCTCCTGGCTGGGCCCTGGCATGGTGAAGATATAGGTTTTTTTTTTTTTTTTTTTTTTTTTTTTAATTGTAGGAGACAGAATAATAGCACCCTGAAAGATGTCAATGCTCCAATCCCTACAACCTGTGAATATGTTACCTTACATGACAAAAGGGACTTTTGCAGATCTGCTTAAGGTTAAGGACCTGGGGACATGGTAGAGCCACTCTAATCATATAAATCGTTAAAATTGGATAATCTTTCTAAGAATTGATCAGAAAAGGAGATATAATCATAGAGGAACAGTTGGGAATGGTTTTGAAGATAGAAGAAGAGACTATGATCAAGGGTTGCTGACAGCTTCTGGAACAGAAGAAACAAGAAAAGTGAGTCTTCCCAAACACCTCTAGAAAGGAATACAGCTCCATCAACAACTTGATTTAGTTGATAAGACTTGTACTGGACTTCTGACCTACAGAATTATAAGACAAATTTATTTTGCTTCAAGCAAGTAAATCTGTGGGAATTTGTTATAGGAGCAACAGAAAACTAATACACATATTCAAGTTTATATCTACATAAATAGCCCCATAAAAATTCAAATAGCTTCACAAAAAAATCAAGATTCCACCATCTAAATATTTTATGTTATGCTCTGATAAAAGGGTTTTTATGTCTTGTAATGCTGCAACCAGATCAAAGTAAAAATTAGGTGCTACTTTAATTTCCCAGACTGCCCATGGTCTGTCTTTGGCTCATGCTGCTTTACTAGACTATTCTTGACCATTCCTTGGCCTTTCTGTCACCAAACTGCTCAAAGAACCTTTCAGTTTTTATCTAGCCATTTAACTTATTCCTGCTGTTTTAAGATTTTTGTGTAGCATATGGTATTTTAATCTTTGCTTGAGAATTCCTGCTTTAACTTATCATGTTTATTGTCTTTGAAAATGTTTTTTAAATTGTCTCAGTTTACTGGGTCCTAGTTTCTACTCCTTATATTCAAAATGCTCTTGGCCTTGAAGATTGAAATAAGGCATACATGTCTCATTGACCACATTTTATGTAATTTTATGTGCAAATATTATCACTGTAGGGATTCCCAGGCAAACATTGACTACAGATGCTTTCTGAGACTCCCACTTCAAAGATATTGGATGACATATACCTAACAGCTTTCCCTTTAGCATCTTTCAACAAAAAGTAGATGCATTGCCAACCTAAGCAGTATAGAATAGAGCCAACCACGGGCCCCGCCCCTGCACTGCTCAGTCCAAAGAAGAGAACAGTTCCAAAGCAGTGGGTTCCTCAGACCCTACTGTGTTAGTCAGACTTTTCATTGCCATGACAAAATATCTGAGCAAAACAACTTAACAGAGGAAAGATTTATTTTGTCTCACAATTCAGATGTTTTAATCCATTATGGCAGGGAGAGCTTGGCAGAGCAGAATAGTTCACATGATGCTGGCCAGGTAGCAGAGAGAGAATGGCTATGCTGTTTAGCTTACTCCTTTGTCCTGTTTTATTCCATCTGGGCCTTCAGCCTATAGGATGTTGTTGCCAACATTTAGGGTGGGTCTTGCTCTCTTAGTTAATCCTCCTGGAAATAGAGTCAAAGTCACACTCAAAGGAGTGTTTTACTAATCTCCTAGGTGCTTCTCAATATAATCAAGTGGATAATCAAGACTAGCCATCACACTCATGTTACCTGTATTGGTGTAAAAGAGGAAAGAAAACAAACTGTCCAAACCCACCTTGCCATATCAGCGACTCTAGGAGGCTAGAAAACATCCAAAGGCCTTAGAATGTCATCTGTGTAATATGTCCAACTACCCAGTCCTAACAAAGCTTCCTTATTTGCAAGGCACAGAAGCTCCCTCATAAAAACACTCAGTTTTTATGAGTGTTTATCAGGGCCACAGAGAAGTCTCAAGGAAGTCCTGAAATAACTAGTCCTTACAAAGAGTGGGCACTGGGGCAGCTATGGGGAGCCCACCCACCAGCTCATGGACTTCCTAGTACTTCATCGCTCGGTAGCTTTCCTTTCTCTTTTTCCTTATGACCAATTTAGGCTCTCAGCATTCCAATGCAAATTTATATAAAAACAACCTTCTTGTCTCCCCCCCTCACCGCACAATAATGTTCTTTGGGAGAGTCACATGGAATAGGGTGACTACCTAGGGCCAGACCTTTGTTGGAAACCATTTCCTATAGAAGCTATGGTGAAGCAAAACAGAAGGCCACATCTAGTCCATAATTTACGTGCCACATTCCTGCTGCTCCTCCTCATACTTTATTCTGCACTTCAGTCTCTTCTTCTTCAACAGGTATCTCATTTTTCTCTTTGTTATCCCACTTTAACCTGCCACACCTTTCAGAATACAATATCCAGCTTCTTCTTCAATCACCATTAAGAGATCTTCTGCCCTTTGTCTCATATTGGGCCCTGTGAACCCACAGAATAGCTCATTTCTTGTCTTTACTATCATCACAGCCTATAAAGAACCTGTTATGGTTTGAATTTAAAATGTCTCCCAAAGGCCAGGTGTTTGAACACTTGGTCTCCAGGTGGTGGTGCTGTCTTGAGAGGCTGTGGAACCTTGGGAAGTGGAACCTAGCTTTGCAGAGGTGGGTGTGGGGGGAAGGGCCTGTGGAGGTTTTATGTGGTACCCCCAGTTCTGGGTAGCTTTCTCTGTTCCTGATCACCAAGATGTGAGGTCCTCTGCCACACGCCTGCCATCTGCCCCACCACCATGGCTGCCTTGCCTCTATGGGCTGAAATCCTCTAAACTGCAAACTCCAGTTAATCATTCCTCCCATAAATTTGTTTCTGTCAGGTATTTTGCCACAACAATGCACAAACTAATACAAAGCAGAAGACATTTGAGTCTTTCATTTTTCATAGCAACAATTCCTTTATTCTATGAGTATGACTGTTTGCCTTAAAAAGATCATTTTGGATGCTCTGTGATAAATATAAACCCTAAATAGCAGGTGACAAAGTAGCATGACTATCTTAGAGCAATGGTTGAAGGAAGGAATTGTGTTTTGGACTAGGATGGTAAAAGCAGAAATTAGAAAAAGCAATACAATTTGGCATGCACTGTGAAACTCAAGTGAACAGGATTTTTTGGTGGACTGGATATGAGGGTAAAAGAAAGAATAATTAAGAATAATTCCAAGATTTTAAAACCTATATTAGTAAATGTTGAAACCATTTACTGAGCCAAAGAGTAATTAGGAAGGAAAATGTTGTGAGGGACTTGGAATGACTCATCTCTATTGAGCTTTTGGTGGCATTTAAGATACCTGATCACTCTTTTATTGGAATATTTTCTTTATCTTATTTTGGGAAACATCTTTTCAGTTGGCTTTTCTCCTGTCTTACCATTCATTCTGTTTCATTTCTGGATCCTGCTTCTCTTCCTAATCCATAAAGATTTTAGTAATGCAAGACTAGTCCAAAATTTTTCTGCCTACATTATCCTTTATCCTAAGGATTTAAAAACTATCTATGTGCTGATTATTTCTAAATTTATGTATGCAGCCCATATATCTCCCTCTAACTCCATAATCATGTATATGTAACTTTCTCATCATCTCAACTTAAATATCTAATAAGTATCTCAAACTCCTGACTCTAATTTTTCATCAAAGATTGATATATCACAATGAATGTAGATATTACATAGTGAATCTTTCTGTTTTTTTGCAAACTATACCCTAGTTTATGCTGGATTATTGTTAGGTGCCATTGAGTTGGAGCCAACTCATAGGGACTGTATGTGCAACAGAATGAAAACCTTTGAGGCACTGTGCCATGCCCAGCACTATGTCAGTGCTTCTTTGATATTCATAGGATTTTCAATGGCTAATAGTTTTAGGATTGCTTCAGGAGTGGGCTGCGAGGTCCTTCTCCCATTTCCATAGTCCTGGGGCCTCAGGGTACATAGAGAAAGCACTCTACCAACTGAGCTAAACCCCAGCTCTACAATTATTCTGGGAACATCCCTAAATTCCTTAAACTTTTAGGGATATAATCTCATTGGCTGAGTGTTTCTTTGGCATTTTGTGTCAGATTTGGTTCACACAAGTAATGTAGAGAGCTTAATTAGGACTTTCTTATCCAAGACTATCCTATACGTAGCCTTTTAAAAATGCTCTTACATAGAAGTAATATGATTATGGCATGCTGCTACAGGAATGTCTTCATCAGGCTAATTTTGTGAGTGAAATTTAAATATCTCCATTGTGACTATGGAGGTTCGTTATTAATTTTTGATAAGGTCACCAATTATCAATGTTTGGGTCTCCTCTGATTTTCTCTCTTACTGACTTAAACTTTGAATAAAAATATTTTTAGCATATGAATCAAGGGAGGTAGGATGATTGGTGAAAAGTGTTTTCTTAGTAATTTGATGATTTTTCTTTAGGTGGATTTTACTGTTTATATTTGAATTCTTTAAGGCATTAAGTTCAAAGTTTATGTAAAACTATGACTCTCAGAAGACTGTGTTTGCCAGTGTGCTGGAGGAAAAAGGTGTGGACCTGAGAGTAAAATATTCCTGGATTCAAATTCCAGTTCTTCCACTTACCAATTGTGGAAACTTAGGCAAATTATTTCATTTCTGTAAATATCAGTTTCCTTACTCATATAAAAGAGATAATAGCTGCTTATGCAGTGAGGGATCAGTCAGTTGGTCTCTGTAACAGGCTAGCACACTGTCCACTGTCTGGCCCTTGATTATTCCTTTTCCTTTCCCACTTCCTTTGTTTTCTGCAGAAGTTATTTTATACCAAGTTTATTCACATTTCAAGGTGGACCTTTAACAAAAATACTTACAATTAGGTTTCTGTGCCTTTTATCTTTTTCTTGTCTGTTGCCAAATAACAATATAATCATTAATTAATAGTTAACATTTTAATATCTTTGGTAGCAGGGATCTCAGATTAAATCTAATTCACTTCATCCTTCGGATTCTAGAAGGAGTTTGATGGAGCTTCACTTTATCAAATCAAAGACTTCCATAGGAAAGAATTCAGTCACCAAGAGGAAGAGGAGGGTAGAAGTTCCAGTGTCAGATCAGTGGACTGCAGGCTGCAGGGGTTATGGTGAGTGGAATGTGGAACCCTGGGCCCAGAGCTTGGTTTCAATCAGGAAAGTTACTTTAGCACTTTATCAGAAGGAAGATTTTACACCTGAAGCAAGTTTGAATATTACCTCCCTTTAATATATTATCTTGAACAAGTGAACAATTTAACTTAGAAGTCAAAATGAATAATATTCATGCTAACACTATATTGATACTCTCCTCACATGCATATAGTGTTTTACAAGACAAGATTTATTCTTATCCTACATTTAACAGGACTTTAACTTCCATTTACACTCTCAGTATAAATGTTCATTAACCAATTGATATGTTCACACGACCCCTAAGTTGGTTGAGTTTTTGGCTGTACTTATATGTTTCCTTATTAACCAGTTATTCCCAAATCTTATTGACACTGTTCCTGTATCAGAATGACCTTCTTGAGTCTATAATTGTGTTGATCTCTATTTTGTATTACTTTTTAGAACACATTCTTTTGATATCATGTCTATTTCTCTTGGATCTGCAACCATTTCTTTACTTTTCAAAAATTGCCTTGGTTAAATTATCCCATTGCTTTAGATATTTATTTGAAGTACAGACATCCTTGCCCCTCTTTCTGTCACTTCAAAGCATTAGCTACATGCTCAGAAATTAAATTGTACTGTACAACTTATAAAGCATGGAGAAGGAATAACATCCATCAATAATAGCCAAAAGCAATTTAAACTTGTTAAACATATTCACAAATCAAGTAAGAATGATTAGGCAACAGACTCTTATGTTTCTTTTTCTTGAAAGAGAGTCATAGTGACCTCAGGAGGTGAGTGCATGTTATTAAGATTAGCCAGTAACCTTTTTACAAAGAAATAAAAACAAAAGTTGCATCAGATTCTGGGAAATCTTGATTACATTGTAAAACATATTTCTTTTCTTTTTTTTAAAATTTTTGTGCCAGTTAGGGGTTGAACCCAGGGCATCATAAATACTTTGCGAGTACTTTACCACTGGGTTGTACGTGCATCCCATTTTTTGTTTTTTATTTTGAGTGAGGGTATCACTAAGTTATATGGGCTGCCTTTGGCCTTGAACTTGAGGTCCTCCTGCCTCTGCCTCCATTGCTGGAATTATAGGTGTGCACCATCATGCTGGCATAAAACATATTTTTATATTGTGGTGCTTAGAGTTGTACTTTCCTCCTGAGTCTCTTCATCAGAGCAATAGTTCTTAATCCTTGTAATCACTTGAGGAGTTCATGCTCTGCCCCAGATGGATTAGAATTTTCATCAGAATTTCCCCATGGCTCAGTTGGTAGAGTGCTGCTCTGCACTCTCTGAGGACAGAAGTTTGATCTCCAGCACTGCAAAAATGGGAGAAGGATGTGGTGATCCACTCCTAAAGCAATCCCCAATCAGCCAATGAAAACCCTATGAGTCAGACCCAACTCAAAGGCACCTAACAACAATAACAATCAGGAGTGAGGACTACTAACTTTACAGTGAATTCTATATTCATTCATTCCGGAGAATAACAAGCAAATATGACTTAGAAGGCAACTGGTTGGTCATTCTATATCTAGCCTGATGACTTGCCTGAGGAATTCAAATTTTTTATGTAAAGATGATTCTGAACACTTATTAATTGGATTTCCTGAAATATTAATGATCTCCTGAAGAGAATTGTTGCCAGTATGCTAGTAACAGAAATAAAATTTGTGACTTTTTTTTTTTTTGGTATTTTGTGCACTTGTTGGTGAATTCAGATTCAGGGTCAAACAGTGAACCATTCATCCACACAACAGGAAACAACTGGCTGAAGAAAACTAAAGCTATGCATTAGATGAACAGCTGACGTGCATCTTGGCAGTGTCTTCAAGCTGCTCTGGAGGCTGCTGTGTTTTGTCGTGGGAGGTTCTTAGCTAAAGTAGCTAATTAAGGCTCAGTAGAGTAGTCAGAATGGGTTGTCTATTTTGCTTCCCTCTCACTCTTTTGCATCTCCATTTTTCCAGCTATGGCCTTGGCTGCTGGCCCTGACTTTCATTCTTGTTGATATAAGCTTACCCGCCTTCTGCATAGTTCTGACCATTTCACCTCTACCTTGCCCTCTCCACCTTTACCTGCAAGCCTTTTCCCTCAGTTTTCTCACGCGACTTCTGCTCCTGCTTCCCAAACTTGCATCTTTGTGCCACCATTCTTGCTTGTGTCCTCCACTCACCAACATCTTTATCTATCTTGACACTCATCTGATGCTTTCTACTCACCCTGAGTTCTGTACCTATTGACTTTTAACTTCTAATTTTTGCTAGCTTCCATTTATTCAGGAGCAAAGTTAGGAATTTCTACCAAATTATATGAAAAAAAGAGTTAGCTTTAATTTCCTAAAAGGCATTTTAATCAAGCCTCTGTTTTTGTTATGGCTGTGGAAGACTTTGCTCGCTAAGCCTCCCTGCATCTTGGCAAAAGAATCCACTGGCAGAGGAATGGAAAGTTCTCTAATGTGCAAAATTACATATATGCATAGAGCAATGGGGCAGCAGGGAGAATTCAGCATGCAAAATACAACCTGCAATTACAAATAATAATAATTACATATGAGAGTATTTAATTTTCATGTCTTATAAAATATAGCAACTTAAATAAATCTGAAGCTGAAGTCTCAGATCTGGGAGAAGTTATGCCAAACTTAATAAGTGTCAGTCTTTGGATAAGTGAGATTTTTAATAAAAAGTTTAGATCAGGGAATGCTTCTTCAGACTAAATGATATTTTCTGCCCTTATGAGCAGCATTTCTATCCACTGTAGGACGATATCAAAAGTTCAGACTGGTGGATAAATTTGAAGAGCTGTGTAGTTCAGAGTTGTGTCAGGCATTTTACTGAGAATTTCATGTGCAGTCTGGTTCTGAGAGAGGAATAGATTTACCATTGTAGCTAAAATATTCAACTGAGAGATATTCAGTTAGGTATAATTGGAATTATGGTTCTCAGATTTGAGGACCAGGGGTATTGGACCATTTAAACTTCTGAGTAATATAAGTCCTTTGGTAAAACGAAAACAAAAACAAAGCAAAACATAAAACCAAAAATAACCCCACTACTATAAAGTATATATTTTTATTTATAGTAATCAAATAAAATCTACTCTACAAATAGGAATAAAGTTGGAGATACAGAATAAGGAAGTTTAAGAATAGTCTTTCTAAGGAAAGCTATGGTCCAACATAAATACTAGCATTAATGTTTAGAAGTG
>VMDO01025705.1:0-27832 GCA_007922755.1 Pedetes capensis | reverse complement strand
GGAATGACACCTCCAATGACAGGTGGTGGGCGGGACCCAGAGTGACAGTGTGAGGCTGGTGACACGGCCCTGCACCACCAGCGTTAGCCAAGGGCCCTCATCTCCAAGACATCCATTTGTGGCCAGAGTTCAAGAGCTGTGATGGCCGTGTGAGGCACGCAGTCTGAAGGATGGGGGGCTCCCCACGCAGGGCCGGCCATGCGGAGAGGGGAAGCTGACACAGAGGGGGCAGCCTGGCAGGGATGGGCAAGGGCCTTCCCTTGGGCCTGCCCGGTGAGGAACTTCCCAGGCAAATCAGGGGATCTCAGTTTCCTGAGGAACCCCAGGAGCTCCTGGGCACTCGCGGGATGTCCCATGATTCCCAACTCCTGTTCCTTCCCTTGTACAGTCCCCTGTATTGAACGGGGACCCACAGGCCGCTGCAGAAGCTACAGTGTGACTTTCGGGACAAGGTCGTACAGGCGGCCGTGGTTTCTCCTTGGTCTCTCTTGGGCACTGCTCTGGGGGCAGCCCACTGCCATGTCGTGGGCACGCCCAAGCCGAGGCCCTTGGGTGAGAACCGGAGGCCTTCTTCCAATGACAACCACAGGCTGCCAGCCGTGGGAGAGAGCCATCAGGGAGAGGCTCGTTGGGCCCAGGTGGAGGGAAGAGTCTGATGCAGCGTCACCACAGCCCCATGAGGGACCCCAAGCCAGAGCCACCAACTAGGCAGCCTCACATTCCCCGTCACCAAAAACCGCAAGACAAATGCTGACTGTTGGTTATGCAGCTCCATTTTGGGGCACTGTGTCAGGGTCATTTATTTGGGGTGCTGCTATGATGATAACTTAAGAAAGACAGGCATGGCTTTAGGACCTGGTAGTAGCAGCGCTGGAAGGCCTTTGGGGAAAGAGTCAAACACTAACTTGAAGCTGTGGAAAACTGTTTAGGGAAGCATGGTTGTCTTTGAGGAGGCCCCAGGTAAGGGCTGAAAGGACAAAGTCTTACCAGGAAGAGTTGTGTAGTGGTGGCAGGAAGTTCCTCAACACTGTCACCTGAAGTGATGGGGGAAGTTAAAACCGTACCCCATTCTGGATGATCGAGCTAAAGAGATGTCCAGGGAGAGTGTTGAAGGGACCATCTCTTCTCACCATTCCTAGTGAAGTTTGAGAAGGGAAAGGTAAAGGAAGGACTGTCCAATGCAGGCAGCCAGAACTTCCTGGTGTTGAAAATTCCCAACCTGTCCAAATGGCAAGTGAGGCGAAGATGAAGAAACGGCTCCCAGGCAAAAATCAGCCACAGGGCACTGTCAGGAAAATCTGGCTTAAAGCTGAGCCCAAGAGAATGACTGACTACGTCTGGTCTGTTAGGGCTGCCCTGAGAAACGCCACAGCCAGGGCATCAACTGGCGTGCATTACCTCACGGTCCTTGGGAGGGAGGGGCGGGTCCCAGGCCAAGCAGGGTTGGCTGGTTTCTGGTGAGGCCTCTCTTCCTGTCTGTCGACGGCCACCTTCTCCCTGTGCCCTTACACAGGCTCTTCTCTGTGCACACGTGAAAATCCTGAAAGAGGAGTCCCAGAGGCAAACGGATGCGTCTCAACTTCACCACACCACCAACTGGTGGTCAACACTTGACACAAAATAGCACTTGAAGAACCAGAGTGTGCCTGTCTCTGCCCCCTCATCACGTGGGGCATAGGAAGAGGAAGTTGCATAAATGGGCCAACAGGAGTTTCTCCAGCCCAGGGTCCTATATTTCTGTCCATCGTGGCTCCTTTGTCCCTCTCTATCTGGGTACAGAAATGGAGGGTTACGATAGATACCATGCAATTTTTTTGGAGTGTGTCAAACAGCTCAAATAATATTCTAAAGAATGTGGCTATTGGGGATGAAAGACCCTACACAGAGCCAGCTACTGTCACTTAATAAAAGAGTACCCCAGAAAGGTGAGCATCAAACAGACTCTGCAGGGAGCAGGAGAGCCTTTTGTGACAAAATGGAGCCAGTGGGACTTCAAGAGTTCTAATACTGTAGGAAAGATTTTAATGGGGAGCCAACCCCCATACGCAATGTGCATTTCCTTCTATACATAAAGCTGATTATCCACTATTATCTGGAAACAAAGAAAAATTACTTGTAATTATTCTAGATGGAAAAATAGCAAGTTCAGGAGGTTTTCTGACTCCCCTCCTACATTGCCCATTAATAGCTATAAGGAGGAAATAATATCACCCTGATTTAGAGGAACACAATACATCAGGACATGATTCACAATATCAAGGGGGGCGAGGATCTACCTTTAAAGAACTCCAATTAAAGTCATTACCATTGTTACTCAAATTACTGTTTTTAAAAGTTCCCTCTTGGAGCACACTGCAAAAGGGGGGTGGGGGTGGGGGAGCCACAGGACCAGCGCAGTTAGGGAGAATAAAAGCGAAGCACTGGGAAACCCATCTGCTTAAATCCTCCCAGCCCCGTCTTCAGTGGGCGGCCACCATTCCTGCAGACGCGTCACACTTCCGGAGGTTTTTCAAAGAGCTGTCGGCCAGGCATCGGGGTGGGAGTGTGTGCACGTGGTGGCTGCCACCTTCCTCTTCCAGACAAGCGCTCCTGACACTTGGACCCTCATTATGGATCACAGAGCGGATGGCCCACCATGTGGAACCTGGCTCTGAGAAGCTACACCCACACCGAAAATCACAGGCAATGAAAAGGCTATCGAAGGCCAAGAGGGCTGCCATGCAGGGTGAGGGCTGCTGGAAGTCAGAAGTCCGGGGTAATCTTTGCACTCTGGGCCTGATGCTACAAAGATCTGATTAGGGGGTTGATGATGGTGGAGATATTTTCCGCTTGTGAGGGGAAAGACCAATCTTTAAAAATTTCAGCATGCTACAGATCAGGGCTGGGATTTAGCTCAGTTGGTAGAGCGCTGCACTGCAGTCTCTGAGGCCCTGAGTTCAATTCCCAGCACCGCAAAAATGGGAGAAGGGCCTGGCAATCCACTCCCAAGGCAATCCCGAAGCACTCAGCCATTGAAAACCCTATAAGGGTCGCTATGAGTCGGATACCGACTCGACGGCACCTAACAACAACAACAGCAGATCAGGGCTTCAAAAATCACAAAACAATGGGTTTGAGTGGGGGTGCAATATCTTGACACGTAGAGTGTCTGGGCTCTGTTGGAACGTGGATTTGAAATTTTAATCCTATGAGTAGATAGACAAATTTTTTAAAATATTTTTTTCAATTTTTATGTATAATAAAATAGTTCATGGTTTTTTAAAAAACTCAACAAAACAAACAAACATTAAAAACTGAACCCAAATCCAATTTTTCAGTGGGTTTGGGTTCAGGTTTGGATTCAGAAAAATTTTTTAAATGCTTGAATTGGAACAAGTTCAGGGTTCAGGTTTGGTGTGAAGCCCCGCTATCTACATACAGGATTTAAACTAGAACTTGAACCTGAACCCAGTAAATTTTAACATATTGAATCCACACCCAAACCTGAACCCAATTTTTTGCAGGTTTGAAGCCCTGCAGCAGCTGGATGTTTCTTTGTAAATATCCTAAAAATTAATTTCTAGGAAACTAATAAAACAACAAAATGCAAGCCCTGCTCCTTTATCATTAGACTCAGAAGATGTAGACATGACTCTATCAGATTGCTGCAAAAGTTTCTGAAAGCTTGCTGCTAATTTCTGCTCTTACCTCTTTACAGATGGGGAAGAAGTTGTCCTCTGAATGGCTTCAGTCTTTGAGTAGCTCTGGTCTAGGAGCACACATCCCAAATTTCTCCCTAGAATACTCTTTACCCACGATGACCACAGGAAAATGGCTCTGATGGTCAAAGTGTGACAATGCTACATGCATTTTTTGAACGCACACAGCGCATGGTGACAGATGATAGGCACCAAGAAGCCCTGTTTAAAAAAGAAGAAAGGAAAACTGCTTGAGTTCAGTTTTCCAAATTTATTTGATTATTTATTACTTCTTTTTCTCTCCCTTTTTATGTAATTGTTTTGTAGTGCTTGGGATGGAACCCAGGGCTTCATGCATTTTAGGCAAGCGCTCCACCGCTGAGCTGCACCCCCAGCCACCATTGATTTTTACATAACCCCTGCAACATTTGCCAAACCACCTTCTACCAGTTACGGCTAAGAAATACTTGCCTGAGGTCTGGCCTCAGGGGAATCTGCCCAGCCTGCTGGAAAGAGGTCAATAATGCTGTGTCTGAAAGGAGAATATCCCCCAGGAAGAGCACAGCTTTGTCTGCCTAAGTCAGCCCTGAGACAGTGATGCCTGGACCACGTGCAGACCACACAGGCCGTGCAGTAAATCGCTTCCTGGGGTACTGGGCTCCTCTTTCATCATTCAGCTGAATAAGAACTGGCTGCTAGTGCTCTGCATTTTGGCACTTTGCCTAGCCGGTTGGGCTAGGGTGGGCAGGGCTTCAAGCCCATGAAAAATTGGGTTCAGTTTGGGTGTGGGCTCAGTATGTTCACATGTATAGAGTTTGGGTTGGGTGCAGGTTTTGTTTTTTGCAGTGCTGGGGGTTGAACCCAGGGCCTCGCACTTGCATTCTTTGCAAGAGTTGTACCACTGAGCTGTACCCCCAGCCCATTTTTTTTACTTTTTGAGGCAGGGTCTTGCTAAATTACTCCCTCTGGTCTCAAATTTGCAATCCTCCTGCTTCCACCTCCCTATTTGCTGGAATTACAGGTGTGAGTCACACTGTACCTGGCTTCAGGTTTGGGTATAAAATTTTAATCCTATGTGTAAATAGATGAATAAGATTTTTTTTCAATTTGTATGTATCATAAAATAGCTAAGGAAACCAAACCAAACCAAACAAAAAACGTTAGAAGCTGGACCTGAACCCAATTTCTCACTGGGTTTAGGTTCAGGTTCAGGTTTAGAAAAAAAATTTTTAATGCTTGAACTGGAATGGGTTCGGGGTTTAAGTTTGGGTTCTGTTTGAAGCCCCTGCTGTCTACACACAGCATTTAAATCTGAACCGAACCCTCTAAATTTTAACATATTGAACTTGCACCTGAACCTGAACCCAGTTTTTTGCTTGTTTGAAGCTTGGGTGGCTGGCCTTTAGTGAAAGAAACTGTGTGCAGAATAAATTCAGTTAAGCAGAAGGAGACTCCTAGTACCAGCTAGAGCTGCTCTGTGCCAGCTAAAGTGACAGTGCTTGCTCTTCCCTGGGGTTCTTCAAGTGAGGACCCAGAATGGGGTTCCCTAATTAGCTGGTGCCAGGCAAACGTCCCATGGTGAAGTCAATTTCCTAACAGAAAGGCCTTTGCACACTTTGCTTGGAAGGTCATTGGAATTTGCCAAGCCTCCCAAATCCCCTCTCATAGAATGTTTATCTATAGCCCAACTTCTGCACTAGAACTCCAAGTGCCTTTCACTCTGAGGTCAACAGAATGAGGGGCTTGGATGTGCCCAGGCTCCATTCACCATTTTGTTGTTGTTGTTGTTGTTGTTAGGTGCCATTAAGTCGGTATTCAACTCATAGCGACCCTATGCACAACAGGAGAAACACTATTGTTAGTGCTTCTCTGCTGTTCATAGGGTTTTCAATGGTGGTTTGATTTTTGGGAGTGGGTTGCCTGGTCCATCTCCCAAGCCTGCAGCAGGTGTTCCTAGGCGGTCTCCCATCCAAGTACTAACCAGGCCCGACCCTGCTTAGCTTCTGAGATCTGACAAGACCGGATGCCACAGGGCTATGGCTGCAGGCATTCACCATTTCAGCAGGCTGAAATGCCATCATCTTTCAAAGACTTACATTTTCTGTAGTTATTATTCCAAATGAAGCATAAACCAAAGTCAAGGCCATCGACTCTCTTGCATGGACAGCTAGGATTGGCTCAGGCCTCTGCCTGCTGCCACCTACTTCCCCACTCCCCCAGTTTCCTCATTCATTAGCGAGGGATGTGTGACAGAAGTCACATCAATGCTTTGCCCAAGATCCTCACGTCTTTCTCAGACCAGAGCCAAGTCCTCCTGGTGACGCTGTGGTCTAACAGCCTGGCCACATTTATGAGTGTCCACCCTCCACTGAGCCTCACTGTCCTCTGCCCTTCTTCCTGCACAGCAGGCCCCTCTGCCTGTGAACAGGCACGCTTGCTATGCCTCCTCTCCAAACCTCTGGATGGCTGCTCCTCGCTCCCTCCAGTTTGTTCCCACAGGCCAGCGTCTCAGGGATAAGTAAAACCATAGGGCGTGCTCCCCACTCTTACCCCAGGCTTTCGCTGTTCTGTGGCCCTCACGCTGTGCTGGTGGCCTTGTTTGTTTCCTGCCCTGGACTAGAAGCTCCACGAAAGCATGGGTTCTCCCCTGCCTCACACTCCTGCATTCCCAGTGCCCGGGAACTGCCAACGCAAAGCAAGGCAAGTGCTCACCGAAGCAAGGAGGGAAGGGCAGAAGGAGGAACACAGGCCATTCATTCTTTGCTTCAAATGACCTAGAAAAATATCCAATCTGATGGTGTGTGTGGATGCTTGTTAAGTTTCTGACTGGAGCAGAGACCTTCAGTTGGGTCTGTCCTCAGAGGGAAGGACGCCTGGTGGTGCCCTCTGTCTTTCATGTAGCAGGGTACAGTGGAGTCGCTATCAGTCATGGTTCACACTTGCTGTGGCGTTAGGCAGTATCCTCATTGGTAAGTGCGGACAGGTTCCCTCTTGGGATAGACATCTGCGCAGAGTGAGGAGTGGAGCAAGGTTGGAGGCCAAGTCTTCTTCCTGGAATGCCACTTTTTTGGGAGAGGCATTCGGCCAGTGGCGAATCTCCTACTTAACTCATGACCAGCAGTAACTCATGGAGTGGGGGTAGACGTAGGGAGCACATGCCTTGGATGTACCAAGAGTGTGACCTTGAGATGGGTGTGAAGCCAGAAGTCATGAGACAGAGGTTTCAGATCAGCCTCTGGCATCAACCAGAGCGCCCTGAGCTCTGAGACCTAAGGGAGGGGCTCGGCAGCCCTGGGCCCATGAAAAGCACAAGTGAGCACAGCAGAGGTTAGCAGGATCCCTGGATACTTAACACAAGAGCCTTGCATGGCTAAGGCATTTGGGGTGACACCGGACCTCATGTACAATAGCTTTCCTGTGTTCACTCACGCATTTATTAACAAATACTACGGGCCGCTCATCTAGGTTATGGAGGTAAATTCGCAATGGCATGTGCCTCTCCCCTTCTCTGCACTTCACCGCCAGCCTTCCTTCTCTTCCAGCTCTCTGCCCAGTGCCGTTCTGTGGGGGTGAAGCTCAGGGCCTTGATGGAAAGAGGCAGCTGGCTGCTGTGCAGATGATCAACACAAGTTTTCTCCTTCAGGACGCTGGGGCGCTCGTAGGGCCCAGCTCAAGGGTGCTGGTCATCTTGAACACTGTGTAACCTCACGTGCATGACCAATGAGTTGGGTGACCTGACTCCAAGAGGACCTGAAAGAAATCCTTTGAGAGAAAGCCCTGGGGAAAGAGGGCGGCAATGACGGAGGATGGACTAGTGTCCTGGGTTCTGTGGGGACAGGCTTGTCGTTGCTGGCACTGCCACATGGCACAAGGCCCAGGCATAGCAGGTGGCAAAGACACAGCCTTAATTGATAGCTTAATTAAGGAATTAGGTAGGTTATAACTTCCAACCACGGCTTGGTTAAGCTAAATTTTATTATCTCCCTTTCCTGTGGAAACGCATGCAGAAGTAAAGAAGGAGTGGGTGTTGTCTGCCCAGAGACTGGAGAAATCGTCTGGCCTATCTGTGTGCAAGACAGGAAAGAAAACGGTGTTGAGGAGAAAATGGCAATGGACGCTTCCTCCACTTGCTGGGAGCTGCTCCAGGACTCCCCTCCCCAAGACAACGGTTTACTCTTTACCCCCAAGAGGTTGTGGGAAAACCTTCTGAAGAGGAGGCACATTTTCTCCAACAGCCAGGCCAGAGCCTTGGAAGGTCATGAGCCAGTGAAGTACCTGAAGTCTGTGGAGACATGGCGGAAGAAGACAGTCATCCATTACCAGGAGCTCAGCACCGGAAACATCCATGTCCTCCATCAGCCATAGTGGCAGCTGCCTTGGGCTCTCATGGGTGGGGTGGAGTGGGGCTCAAAAACTTGAACTCTTGTTGTTCACGGGTGCCTGGCCTTGATCCTTGTCACTCACTGTTGTCCCTAGATTAGCAGAATCTATGTGTTTACAAGACAGAGAAACTGAAAGCAAACGGAAGACCTAGGAAATCAGAACCTGCACTTGAGCCAGACCTCCAGGTGGTATGTGTGTGAGTCAAAGCTCTAGAATCAGCGATCTGGGTGACAGAGTACAGTGTAACTTCCAGTTAAGATGAACCCTTTCATCCTTGCCTACATTGTTACAATAATCCAAGCAAGTGTTATTGGAGGCTTCCCCTTCAGGTGCTTTTTGTCTGTTTCCTTTTTAGTTAGGAGTACAGTGAACCAAACTATTCTGATGGACTCTTACTGGTACATTGTAGATGGTAAGTAATACTACACTGAATGCATGTGAGTGATTTAGGAACCATGCAACAGGTACCAATCTACAGCCATGCTGTTGAGCCTTAAGTTTTCTTGAGTTTCTTTCACTCATTAACTGGGCCAAAATAGCATTTCTTGACTATTCATGTTGGTTGGTTTTACATTTATTTAGCTGCTTGTCCTCGTCCCTCCTCGCTGCTGGCAGCATGCACACTGCATAATGTCGTTTCCTCTTTTTGATTTGTTGCTTTAAATCTGCTTGAAGATGTAGCAGAAGTTGGGAAAGATGAGGTCTGGTCACTCTCTGGTCGTGAGATTTTGAATAAGTCACTTGACGATTCTGGGCTTGTTTTGGATTGTTTGATTCTATCTATCTATCTATCTATCTATCTATCTATCTATCTATCTACCTATCTATCTACCTATCGTCATTATTGTGTTACTTGGGAGTTGAACCCAGGGCCTCACACACTTTGTAAGTGTTCTACCCCTAAGCTGTACCCCCCAGCCCACTTTTTATTGAGACACAGCTTCACCAAGGTGTGCAGGCTGCCTCCTTCCTCAGCCTCCCGAGGTGCTCGGATTAGAGATGTGTGCCACCGCACCTGGCTCTGGGTTTGTTTCTTCCTCTGTAAAGTGCCAATCACAACCTGGGCAAGCTTTAGGGACCACCTAGTTTGACACCACCAAGAGAAAGAACCAAGCCGTGTGGCACTGGGTGTGACTTGAGGGGGGCACAGGACAACCTGTCAGCTGTAGGACACCTGCTAGGCTAAGCCAGGTTCTTCTTGGCCTCTCTGTCCTCACGTGAAGTTGCTGGGATTCTGGATAAGCGTGTTGTCCCTGCTGCCAGTCAAGACACCTTATCCCAAAAGAACTTCCAGGTTTCTTTGCATTGGTCATAATTTCCTATATCAACTTCTGAGTTCCCATTTCTTTCACTGCTCTGTTTACCTTGACTTAACTCATAGGTTACAGCAGATTTTTCAAAAATATGTTGCATAGTCCCTTTTCAGGACCGACTAAACTCAAACACTCCATCTGGCATTACAAAAGCTGTTTCAAGGCTGGACTCCTTTTCTGAAGTTATTTCCAAAAAAGCATCCACAAGTTAGGAGTTATGGTATGTTTATTAGTCTCCAGGTCTCCGAATAGTGTATTGATCCTGGGCAGAAGCTTAGCATCTGGTTTGGCTAAAGAATTTAATTTTCTACAAACCACACGTTCCCATCCTATCATCTGGTACTGAGACACACACACTAGTTCAGGGGCTCTTACGTGCTGTGTGTGGGCCAGGGCTGACCTACATGATTTTTTCCTGGTCTGCAAAAGAGGGCTAAAAAAACATATAGCAGATTTTTAAAAAGCTAAATATGTTCAGTGTACAGGACTGTATGCATGTGAGTTTATGTTCTTCTCATTTGTTATATTTTCCTGTGTATGTTGTAATAATCTTTGGTTATTTTTCTTTTTATGACAAAACACAAATAGACAACTTTGTGGCTGTGCCCACATATTAGAGACCACCTTGATGACCCATGAAATCCAAAACAGGCTCTTGTGGACTAATGGATCATCCAGTGATGTTAAAAGATGGAACAATCTACATTTAAAACCTCCACCTCCTTTCTGGAATCAATAAATACCTTCCCGTTTCTGATCAGAGTCATCTAGGGATGAAAAGACTGGCTTCCCAGACATGCTTTTAAAAAGAAGCCTTTAAGCACAACATCGATTTACTCAGCACAGAATGAAGCGTCTGAGCTGAGACTTGCTCTACCTTTGGAGGTCTTCATTTTTCTGGGACATCTGCCTTTAAAACTTTATTATTATTATTATTATTATTATTATTAGTAGTAGTAGTAGTAGTAGTAGTAGTAGTAGTAGTAGATTGCTTCTGAAACTCTTGGTCATTGGGCATCATTTTGACCTTCAGCTTCAGTGGTGAACATACTGAAGCACCCTTTCATACCTGGGTCATGCCAGGCTTGGGCGACCAGAATGTGGTTTTTACTTGGTGTTTCTTGGCCTCCAGGATCCCAGGGCCTCTGATCAGCTGCCCCTAGAATCTCTCCAAACGTTCCTACCCCTCCCCCAGTCCAAAAGGATAGTACTGGGAAGAACATGACTCTTTACGGGGAGGGAACAGCAGTTTGAGGGCCCCTCCACTGACAGCTCCCAAGGTGTGCTCAGTGCTTCCTGAGGTCTAAAGGTTTAAAGTCTCCAGGATGACCAGGAGGGCAGTGTATGCTCTGCTTCACTCCCTTCTCCTATTCCCACCTTCCTGGGAGATGCCTCACCCCTCCTGTTGGGGTCTCTGCCCCTCCTTACCGGTCCTGTGTCAGTGTGATGCATTCTCGCATGCCAGCTGCCTTGCCCATAGTTATAACATTTTCTTCACTGTTTGCCTTAGCAAACACCTTTGTGCAAACAGAACTTCTACATCCCCTTCCCATGGCCCAGGGTTTCTAAGCCCCATAGTTAGCACCTCCCATCCCCAACCCACTCAAGACCTTTGACGCCATAATGCTTCAAGGGTGGTCTGAGGCAAAGCCAGAAGCTAGAATGCCAACTAAGGACTGTAGGTAAACTGTTCTGCAGCTTTCTTCACCTACCAATAAACCACAGATATCTTCTATATCAGTATATATAAAGGTATCTTTTTTATTATTTTTCCTCTGGCACTGAGGGTTGAACTCAGGGCCTCATGC
Source organism: Pedetes capensis (assembly GCA_007922755.1). Taxonomy (NCBI): domain Eukaryota; kingdom Metazoa; phylum Chordata; class Mammalia; order Rodentia; family Pedetidae; genus Pedetes; species Pedetes capensis. The sequence goes on along the minus strand of VMDO01025705.1, from coordinate 16,651 downwards.
ATGCTTAGCAAGCACTCTTCCACTGAGCCATACCCCTAGCCCAGTTCTTACCTTTTTATCTTGAGGCAGGGTCTTGCTAAGTTACGTAGGCTGCTTCTGGCCTTGAATACGTGATCCTCTTGGTTCTGTCTCCCAAGTGGCTGGGATTACAGCCATGTGCCATTGCACACAGCATAGCTATCTTTTCTTTAAAGGGAGTGTTGTTTTTTTTTTAATGGATAGACCATATACCATAATTTAACCTATCATATAATGATGAGCATTTGAGTCATTTTCGTTTTTTCTGTGTTATAAAGAATGGTGCAACACACAGCCTTTACATATATCTTTTCCCATTTGTATTTCTGTTCGTGAGAGTAATATTGAGAGACCAAAGAATATAAGTACTGATACTGGAAAAGTGGTATTTTGGGAATGCAATTTTCTTCTGTGTAGCAGGGCATAAACAACATTCTTGTTTCCAATTGTCTTTGCCAATCATCATCTCAATTTTACCAATGAATGTGGATGTGCAACAGGTTTAATAACTTTGTTTCTTTATCAGTATATTTTCTTTTGGTACTCTTGGCCTACTTTTCATTTGGGGGTGTTTTATAAATCTAAAGGGAAAAAAGCTCTTCAAGTACAGATGACATTAGCCCTTTCCCTATGTGAACAGTAACACTCGCTGAGCACTTCTGTTCCAGGAATATCTGAACACCTTGTGGGGCAGGCCTGGCTTCCCCACTTTATTCAGCAGACGAGTCCAGCAGGACTTGTGGAAAAGCTGAGACCTGCCTCCAAGTTTGTTTTCTAACCTATGTTCTTTCCATTTCACCACTCAAAACTTCTAGGTAAAAATCTCCTGGTAGGATTTTAAGAGGTTTCCTGATTGCAATAGGAGAGAGATAAGGGAATTGAAGAATAAAAAATAAATGAGAGAGCATGTGAGCGACATCTCCTTTCTTTCTCTATGGGCCAGAACACTTTGCTTGTTAACATCATGGTGGATCATTCATGGTTTCTCATCAAGGATTTAAAGCCCAAGGCTCCAGTTTCTTGCAGAATATTCCTATAGAATTGCATTACAAGAAACAATTTAGGTTCTACGGATTAGATTACTGAATCATGAAATGGGCTATATCAGTGTTCAACTTAAAAAACAACCAAACCTAAATCCTCCGGCCTTGTTTCCAGAGGTTCTGATTTAATTGGTCTGGGAAGCGCCTGGACAGCAGTTGCTTTGGAAGCTCTCCAAGTGATTCTTATTTGCAGCCATGACTGAGGTCCAACATCTTCAATACTTCCCACTACCTGTTCTAACTCTCAGGATCTCATCTGATAGCAAAGTAAGGCTCAGGAAGGGAATGTGAGTTGCCCAAAGCCACATTACTGAGTGGCAAAGGGACTACTGTGCAGCTTTGCCAGCCCCCAGTTCACTCTATCAAACTGACAAATGGACGGGGCCACCCTTATTAGCCCCTTTTACAGATAATTCTGCGAATGGCGTTGCTCGTGGGTGCAGACATGGCCAGCAAGCTTGAACTGTCTTTTGTTTGCTGTTGGCATCCATGTTGGCCGCTCTGCTTTCCTGGCTCCCAGGCAGCACCGCGAGTGCTACCTCGCCTCTCCTGGCTATGAGCCAGCTCCCCAGCCCGTCATCAAGACTACGCCCACTTCACACCACATCTTTTCTCAACAGTCACTTCTCCAGCTCGAGGTGATTAGTAAGGCACTTGTGCCACTGGGGGCCTCTCCCCCTGGGTCCTTGTTACAGAAATGGGTAAGCATGTGACAAACACTTGTCTTCCCGCCAGGCTTTCTGCTCCATGAGAATGGGGGCTGCCCGGTCTCTGCTCACTGTTGCTCCCTTGGCACCCACTGTCCCTGCCACAGAGACAAAGGCCTAGAGCAGGGGCCCCTTCCTCTCAGCCTGTGGAAAGGAATTGTGTTTAGACTCCCACTCCCCACCTCTAGTGTTCACCACAGAAAACCGAGTCCCGAGGGGGCTCACTGACCTGCCCAGACCATGAATTGGTGGCACAGTTTACTAATTCATTCACGATGGACTGGGAGCCACAGCTCATTGCTGATTCACGTTCAGCCTACACCATTCACCTTGGCACACATGCTGTTCTCTGAGGCACACCTCCTCCTGTCGTCTGCGTCACTGCTCCTGGTCAGTGATGCTCACAGGCAGGCCAGTGTATTTCTCCCTGCTACCTGCTGCACATTCAGATTGTACTGAGTTTCCTCCAAACAAAGTCAAGTCTGGGTTATAGAAAGTTCAACGATTGGTGTTTTAATACTTATGGATACACAAACGGGAATAAAACCAAGGAAAAATGATAGAGGTCCTTGAGAAATCTGAAGACAAATTGATTTCTAATTAGCATTATTTTCCATATAAATACATGCTCCTCCCATCCCTGACTTACCCCATCCTTTACTCCAGCTACTCTGCAATAACTGTGCATCTCGGCTCATCCACATCCTTCGAGAGCTGCGTCCCCTCTTGTTCTGAACACTGCAGTGTGACTGTGGTTCTAGGGCACAGCATGACCGCAGAGAACTTCTAATTGTCAAATCCAAATTGAATTTTCAGCCCCACATCACTCAGCCTTTCTGTTGCATTTGTACCGCCAACCATTTCTCCTTGGAGAACCTTCCCTTTCAGCCCTGGCACCACCTCCTCGGATCACCTGTGTCACATGCATGTCGCCTCTGAGCTCCCCATGAGATTCGGCCCCATGGAAACAAGGCCAAATCCCTCCTGGTCACTAAAGCCTAGCACTGCACAGGCACGTGTTTATGGGTAATATCACAAATTACTAGTGTGTGAAGACATTGAGCCAAGCACTTTATACAAATTAACTTAATCCTATGAAAAACAAAAAAAAACAAAAAAACACAACCTCCATTTTATAGATGAGGAAGTGGGTCAGACTTTTGTCTTGTCATCACAATTGTACCAGGATGTAGAATAGTGGCCAGCCATAAAGTTCAAATCCACACCAGTCTGTCTCCAGGCACTGGGCACTCAGATACTGTGGGATCAGTCCCTGGCTGTGTCCTCTCCATTTGACACCCCTTAAATGCCCGTACTCTACAGCTGAGGAAATTGGGGCCCAGAAAGAGATTACGACCTGCCCAAGGTCACACTGCCAATGAGTGGCAGACTGAGACTAGTGTGCAGCTCCGATAGCCTCCAGTCCATTCTACCAAACTGACCCATCACAGGACAGAAGCTGCTCTTTTTCAAAGAAACCTCCACTGAACCGTCCAACTCGTGGTTGAGAGCCTTCCTTTCTCTGCTGGCCCATCTTCTCCCAGGGCAAGCACATACTCATGACTTTACATGCTTCATGCTGGCGAGTCCTCAGTCTCTCTCTGAACCTGCCTGTCAGACACCGCCTGTCAATCAACATTCTGCAAGTACTCCATGTAAAGACAGAAGTTGCCGTCCCACTAAACCTAACCCTGTGCCTTCTGAACTCCTCTTATCAGATGCCGGCCACTGACCCCACTTCCACACACCCTGGGACTACAGAAGTCAGTCTTGACCCTTCCTCTCCAGTGACAGCACAGCATGGTGATTCAGAGCACAGGCTCAGAAGAAAACAGCCCCATCCACCAGAGAATAAATAGGAATAGTTTTAGCAAAAGAAGCACAAGATATATTCCAAAACTACAAAGCATTGCTGGGAGAAATGAAAGAAGATCAAACTATACAGAGAGACATTCTATGTTTGCAGATTAGAATATCCAACGTTATTAAGAGGACAATCTTCTTGAATTGACCTGTGCATTCAAAATAATCCCTATCAAAATCCAAGCAGGTTTTTTCTCTCTAAAAACCAAAAAGCAGATCCTAAAATTTATACAGAAATGAAAAGGACTCCCAGAAAAGCCAAGTTAACATCTCCATCTTTGCACATATGAACAAGCACAAAGTTGGAGAACCTATACTTCCCAATTTCAAAACTTAAAACTCTTATATATATGTTCAATTTTTTTTTCTCAGTGATGGAGATCAAATGCAGGGCCTTACTCAAAGGACTTTTGACAGAGGTAGAATAGTAAAAAAAAGTCATTTCAACACAGGATGTTGAGAGGATTGTCCATCCACCAGACTTCACCTCCTTACCTCACACCATATATAAACAATTAATTCAAAATGGTTCACAGACCCAAATTTAAGACCTAAAACTACAAAATCTCCAGAATAAATAAAGCACAGGAGGAAAATCTTTGGGATCTCAGACAAAGAGATACAGTACTAAATGTGCAACCCATACAAGGAAAACTAATGCATTGGATTTCATTAAAATTAAAAATATGCGTTTCAAAAGACATCATTAAGAAACTAAAGACAAGTCATGGGCTGGGAGAAAATATTCGCAAATCATATCTTATAAAACACTTGTATTCAGAATATATTGAGAGTTTTTACTGTTAAATAAGAAAACAACTCAACCATAAAGTGAGCAAAAGTTTTAAACAGATATTAGAGAACATATACAATTGACCCATAAGCACATGAAAAGGTGTTCAACATCATTACCTATCAGGGAATGCAAATCAAAGCCACAATGAGATACCATTTCGTATCCACTAGGATGACTATAATAATAATAAATAAAAATGTCAGAAAATCACAAGTGTTGGTAAGGATATAGAGAAACCAGAGCCCTCTACCATTGTCGGAAAAAATGCAAAATGATGCAGCTGCTTTGGGAAACAGTATAGAGGTTTCTTTAAAAGTTAAACATATGTCCACATAAAGACTTGTACACAAATGGTCATAACATGCAAAAACAAATTCACATATCTATCAACCAGTGAATGAACAGACAAGATGTGGCATGGCCATATAATGAAATACTATTTAGTTATAAAAATTAATTACTGATATATGCTACAACATGGATAAAACTCAAAACCATTACTAAGGAAAATAGCCAAATGTAAAAGATACATATTGTCTGATTCCATTTATACTAAGTGCCCAGGAAGGGCAAATCAGGACAAAAAGTAGACCATGGTTGCCTAGGGCTGAGCATGGTCATAAATTTGATTGGCATGGGCTAAAAGAGGCCTTTTGGATGTGGTGGAAATGTTCTAAAATTAGTTGTGATAACTTACAATTACTAAAAAATATTCCAACCCTAAACTTAAAATTTTTAGGGTAAATTTATTTATTTATTTTTTTGCGGTACGGGGGGTTGAACCCAGGGCCTCACGCCTGCATGCTCTGCAAGTGCTGGACCACTGAGCTGCACCCCCCGCCCATTTTTTTGACTTTTTGAGACAGATCTCGCTAAGTTACACAGACTGCCTCTGGTCTCCAACTTGCGATCCTCCTGCCTCCGCCTCCCAGGCTGCTGGAATTACAGGCATGCGCCACCATGCCCGTTTTGGGTAAATTTTATGATGGGCAAATTATACCACCTTAAATTGGTTCTGAGGTAGGGAGGGAAACACAGGCTTAGATTCAAGCCCTGGTTCTAGTACTTACCAGCTGTGTTACTAGGGGCAGGTTAAGCTTTGGGCCTCAGTTTTCTCACCTGTAAACAGGAAATGATAGTAATATATGCCTGTAGAGTTACTGTAAGGATTAAATGACTTGATGCAAAATGCTTAGCACAGTGCCAGACACATAATAAGCATTCAGTAAATGTTAGCTATTTTTCTTATTAGGATTACTTTCATCCAACTGTCAAGTCTTGCCCCTTTCACTTGGTAATAAGTTTTCAAGTTTGTCACCTTTTTCCTACAACTTCTTCTTCCTCACCATCTTTTAAATAAAACACTTGCCACATCCTCCTATCTTCCTCAGCATTACAACCAGCCTCCACAGCCTCAAGGGACCACAGAGGAAATGAAAATAGAAGGGTTGATCAAAAAATACGGTCAATTTTAAGTTTAAAAAATTATTACAGTAAAAGACACATTGTCATTAATCTCTCTCAAAATTTAATCATTCACCCTATTTTTTGATCATTTCGCCTATAAACATGGCAAAGCCCACCTCTGGGATCAGGCCCTCCATGTTATGGTCACTGGAGAATTTCTCCTCACCCTCACTCTTACCCTACCAACACATCAAAGTGGCAAATTTCCCCACGTATCCTATGCAGTTGCTCCTGCCACTCCTCCCCTCTGTGAAAATGCTCCCTCCTTTCTGCCATTTGTCTGCTCTAGGGATTCTTTCAGGTTCAGCTCAGGCAATGCCCTGGCAAGTCTTCCTCAAACTTCTTGGGCTGGGTTCGTATCTTGGCCTTTCTCTGCCTACAGTAATAGCCCGTGCACATCTCCAAAATGTTGAACTGAGACCCAGATTACAAAAAGTGTCCATAGCCTGAAGCGTAAACCTAGAACAGTCCCTTGTACATTACAGATGCCCATCAAAATGTTGACTGGTCAAATGAAGAACCAGGACCATTCAAGCACTTTCTCAGCTCTTAGGGTTTCAAACAGCTGAGGCTTTTAAAAGCATGTCACTTAGGGAAAATGAGACAGAGGCTGTCTAGGAAGATGGATTATCTTAACAAAGCTCTAGTTACTTTTTTTTTTTTTTCAATACTGGGAGGTTGAACCCAGGGCCTCACACAAGCTATGTCAAATGCTCTACCACTGAGCTGCCTTTTTATCTTATTTTGATACAGGGTCTCACTAAGTTATGCAGGTTGCCTCTGGCCTTGAACTTGCAGTCCACCTGCCTCAGCCTCCCAAGTTGTTGGAATTATAGCTATGGGCCATGGTGCCTGGCAAGGCTCTGCGTAAGGGCTACTATAAGCAGCAAATGAGAGAAAGTAACAGGGACACACTACCTCCTCCCATCTGAAGCCATTCAAACTGTCTATGACTGGCAGTAGTTCATTAAAATTTACAGAGAAGGCTGGTAATGTTAATCTTTCCAGTGAAATTCTTCCTAACTTTCCTGCCTTCAAAGTTTCTGAGCTCTGAAACTCCTGATCTGTTAAGAATTTTAGAGCTACCCCATAGTTGGAATGTAAGACAACTTTGGGGGATTTTTTTCAAAAGATGGCTCACTTAATAATTAAACACTAAGTTATGGGGAAAAAGACAATTGTTTGATGCCTAGATTCTATCCCAGATACTGTGGTTTAAGTCACCTGGTGTGAGATTTGAGCAGAAAACACATGTAAGTTCATCAGGTAATTCTAAAGAGCAGCGAGATCCGGTCTTAAGAAATCTAAACTTAATTCCTCTGTTTCTTGGTCTTCTCATCTATAAAATCTTGGCAGTTATGCCTAGAATTATGGATAATTAAAAATCCTTCTGAAGGAAAAATGCATAAATATGTATAAATAAATGTTAAATGTATGGCTTTCTCCTATTCTCAATACCTTGAGTCATCTTAAAGGTTTGTCCCCTTCTATTTTGTCAATAAGCACTAGCATCCATATTAGATACAGACATTTAAAATCCACTAATGGACAATTTAAAGCAACCACAACACAAAAGGAAAAAAACTCTCCAAGCCACAATCTTAATAAGATTAAGGCATATACATACCACCAACTGCATACTAAAGTAAACGTGTGAATCCAAAAGACAACTCAGAATAATAATCTTATTTCCAGAACAGGAAGCTATAGATCCTCTATGAGGGAATCCACATGTGTAGACAAAGCATGTTTTCCTCTAATCATGAAAGTGGAAAGAGATCTTAACGAAGTACTAAGTACTGTTTTTGTGCTTAGAGTGTGACCCAAGAAATGGGAATTGACTACAACTCTGAAAGTCTACTTAAAGTTCTACTGTGTATGACAAAATTCACTATTAAAACATTCTAGAAGTGGAAAAGGTCAAAATAATTATGCCCTATAAATATCTTTCTTCTCTAAAAATGCCCTAGATTGAATCTCTTTTCATTATTTCTGGTAATATCACTGGTAACTTTGATATCTGAATTTACATATGCCTCTCGGCTTTAAAAAGCTGTCCATTAAAAAAAAAAATCTTATAAAAAAGATATACCTGAAACACTTAGAGTTTTTAAAACCCTTTGAGACTATAGTTTCTTTAACTTCTCCAAATAAATACTGAAATAAAATAAAAGCCATACCCAAAGGCTTATGTCAGGCAACACTGTGATGAAGAAAAGACTTAGTAATGGCAAATACACCATGTGCAGGCAGTTACATACAAAAATCAGTCTACACACCATGAAAATCCTTACCAAATACGCTTTTCATAAATATATCTTGACCCACTTGGCCAACATTATTTCCTTTTACCATTATTTCATTATCTTTTATTAAAAAATAAAGTCTGAAAGAGTAAAATTGTATGGCTGCAAATAATTTCAAATTAAATTTTCCTACTTAAAAAAACTAACATTGAGAGCTACATTTTATAGATGGGAAAAGTCTAGAAATAATATCATATTTCTATTAATAATGTCTTTAAGTAAAGGAAAAGTGATGTAGTTCTAAAAACAGTCTTAATGGAAATTAATAAAACATATAACATACAATTACAACATACATAAAGTACTGTGGGTGAACAATAGGCAACATCTGCTCAATTAGAAGAGAATTAGCCTGAAGCATCAGAATGTAGCACTTTGCTATATGAAAAAAATGCCCACAGAAGACACAAAATATTACTTTTAGCATGTTAAAAACAATCACATCAAAAGTATACACATAAAAACTGTCATAGACGACATAGGTGTGTATATATATTTTGGATACACATACATGTATATATGTGTGTGTGTATATACACACATACATATACCCACAGTATTTACCACTGTTGATATATATATATATAAATATTTTTTGGAGCAGCCCAGGTACTGCTATCATAAACTATAAATTGTACACCTTGGTTTATTATAAGTCACAGATTCATTGTTTAAAAATTGGAATTAATACCTTCTGCTATATTTTTATATACATTTATTTCTCAGCTTCCACATGATCTAAGTCAAGAGCCCAGTTATTTTATCGGGATTTTGAGTTTCAGTGTAGTGTTTAGCTTTAATACACTGTATTTCCTTTGCCATTTAATAACATCATTACCAAGTTGATTAAAATTACATCAGACTCATTATATACATAAAAAATATTGTCACGTTCACTAACTAAACAAATGTTACTTTCATTTTAAGACATACTTTTGTACCTAAAAGCTTAAAGCCTGAACTTGCAAAAAGAAGAACCATCAATGTTAGATTTTCTACTTCCTGTTGTTCAAATATGAGCAATGTAATGTTGAAAACAAGCATTCCAAATAAACATAACGTCATTTTTTCTTGGAGTACCCAAAACTTTGTCAGTATTTTGGTCAATGTAGTGTAACAGAATATTTTAAAACACATCAGTTTTTTAACCATGAACCTGAACTTTTTTCACAGGAAAACAAAGAAAAAAAAAAGATCTCCAAAAGTATGAAAGTCACTATATTTTTTAAAAAGTTCAAAATCCAAGATGCCTATTAATTAGGATTTTCCCGACAATTTTACCATGGATAATGTAATGGCCCAGTAAGTGTAGCACTATCCATCGATTATATTCTTTAAAGAAAGGGTGCTAGCTAAATTCCATGATCACGCTGGGGCCCTACAAGGTCAGGCCCTGTAAGAACTTAAGGGGCAGAGTGAGAAGTAACGATGCCATTAAGCCTACTTTCAAACAGAATTCAAAGGCATTCGTTCTGCTGCCCCCGAGTACTGCGTGGTTGGTAAGTCGCTGTGTTGCAGCATGTCCCCTGCATCTGGCGGAGCAGGCTCTTAGAGCAAGACCAGGCTTTTTTAAAGGGCACAAAAGCACTGGAGTAAAAGGAAGCGAGGAGTGCTGCACCGCTACCCATAAACTTTTGTTAACTGCTCCAGTTTTTAAGCACCATTAAGTGGTTAGTCTCTCCAACATCTTTCATTGCAGATGGAAATAAAATGACAGTAAGTGAAGGAGAATGATGGACATTCTATGAGATGCTGTATTAATAAAGTCAGGGCAAAGTCTTCAGTCAGTTTGTGACCTGGGTTAAAAATATGAGGGGGAGAAATGGGGCTGACAAAAAAAAAAAAAAAAAGAATGAACATCATTCCATAAATCTAGATTAAAAGTTTAAGAAAAACATTTCTTTAGTTCTGTGTTCAAATGTATATGCACAGATCCCTATAAGATCAATTGAAAGACACACTACACATACCCTTAAAAATATCTCTTCTGCAGGTTTTCAGTGCTTTGTAACAGCAGTCAAAACCAAATGGGTCAAGAGAATAAAAATGGTCAGGTTTTGGAGAAATATATAAATGAAACCAAGTAAAGAATCATTATTGTGCATGCATCCCTAGATGCTATTGCTATGTTTCCAGGTTAAATTCTTTTTAACAGGTTCAGTGATGATGCAATTTTAAATGCTCATCTTAAGCAGCATCTACATGGGGATGAAAATATTTCCATGTATTCTTATTACTAACATACATTAGAATTGTGCAAGTTGTTTACAAGAGTATAAAATACTGCTTTGGCAATTACAAACATAGCAATGTAGATTTCACATGGTTTCTATCCTCTTGTCTTCAGCAAGTAGACATGAATTCTCACAGCAATACTGATTCTTGAACAGAAAGCCCCTCTCGATTTCTGTAGTGATATGCTGGAGGTGAGGGCCCTGCATATTGATACCCAGCTAAACTGGCATCTTCTACAGCTGGTGAAGTTTTATACCGCACTGGACTATCTACTGACACTGCTGGGAGGGTATGGTCTGGAAAGGGTGCATGTTGAAAGGCTGCATATTTTGGTAAATTGCTTAAGTGGCTACGGTTAGCATCTGGAGTCCAGGATTGTCCATGTATCTCAGGTCTGTATGTATAACTAACTTCTGACTGTTTTCTGTTATCTGGCAAATAATCCACTGGAGGAATGATGAATTTTCCATTCTTTGGTGACCCTGAATTGCGTGCATATCCCCCAGCACCAATATCAACAGGAAGGACTTCCACTCGACTAGATGGTAGAACAATAGGAGTTGGGCGGCTATAAGATTTCTCTGGAGAAGTATCAATTGAAAAAGTAGAGCCATAAGGTCTCCTGGAAGGATTAGTTTGAGTGCCAGGGCTGATCTGTGGAGACACAAAGCTGCTGTTGGCTGTGGGGATGTGTTTTGGAGAATTTCCATGGTAAACGGGGGGATTGCTGTAGGAGGGTGGATGCGTGGTCCCGTGATCTTCCCCTTCTAACTGTGGTGGGTATCGCACGTAGCTCAGAGGTTGTACTTTAAAAGTAAACTTGTTAGATACTTTTGATGGACTAGAAGTTGGTTCAGCATGCTTTCTTGGACTGTTAGGGTAAACGACATTCCTTGGACTTTGAGAGTAAGCCCTTTCCAGTGCATCCTCAACAGAAGCTCCATTTTCATTTTCACTCCCAGGCACATTATCATACTGTGAGGCATTGGAGCCCCGCTTCCCATCATCAGCATCCCAAACCTTCACCTTTTGCCTGGTGTTTGATATTCGAGAATCAGAACTAGGGGTGGTGACTGTAAGTGTGGGGTGCACTGACCTACTTTTGCCTTCAATGGCATATTTGGCAGTTCTTTCAATAGCTGAACTATCTGAAGGTTTATTCCATTTGGGAATAAATTCCTTTCTAACATTTGAAGTAGCATTGCTATTTTGGTTAGCAGCTGCGTGGTTATAGTGCTTGGAATTGTCTTGTGGACCCGATAAAAGTTTTCTTTGAAGATTTGCCTCATCTTTCATGTTTTTACTATCCTCATCCGCTGATTTCCGTCTTAGCTGTCTGACTCTTTCTGGTGTACCAGTTCTACTCTGATGGTGAGGGGAATGCTCGTGTTTTTTGTGAGGAGATGATCCACTTTCTCTTTTGCTGCTTATTTGGGGACTGGGCCTGCCAACACTTCTTTGTCCATTGCTTAGGTGATTAATACAATGAGATTCAGGTGGAAGCTGCCCCAAAGGTTTCTTTGGATACTCATCCTCTTTACCTAAAGGAAAATATAAACTTATAAGTCAAACAAATACATGGGCAAATGGTATCCAATATAAGAGACACCTGATTAATAACTGCATATTTTTACATGTTCACTGATAGAGATACATATACATACTTTCATACCACAGAATGTTAACAGCCGATGGAAAGTAGTTTAGAGAGACTCGTACTAAAACATAACAAACCTCAAAATCTTATTAGATAATGTGCAGGTGGGCATAGTTTGTAAGGTAAGGTTCATGCAAGTGTTCCATATGATTCTTATTTTGTTAACAAATATTACTACATGCTTTTGGAAGAAGGCAAAACTGATGTTCTTATTCCTAACCACCCTGCAGGTCAGTACTTGAGTATCTTTAACATTTATTTAACCTCTCTCAACTAACAGGATATTGAAATCTAACTAAAACTTCCTATCAGCTTCAAGTAGATCTGTCCAATTTGAAAGTGAATTGATAACCTATGATGGTCTTAAAGTTCTCCTAAAATTATTATTATCTTGAGTACTTCTCATAGTAGTTTCCTGATAAAAAGAAAATAGTACTCTCTATCTGAAAGCTAACATTCTAAAAATGTAAAAGGAGAAAAAGAATTTTAAAAAGAAAGAACACCATATTGGATACTTTTAGCCTTATGTTTTAAAGAAGTGACATAAAATCACAAGGAATTGAAGGAAGGTGCAATAGGTTGGCCATTTAGTAAAGAGGGTTTTAAGGTGATTTACTACAATATGGGTATCTGATAAAAATCATCATGAAAAAACAACACTTTATTTGCAAAAATTCCAACCTATTTTCAACTGTTCATTACAAAATAATGCCCTGTCACTTGAAAATAAGTTTTTTCTCTCTTCAAATACCTACCCCTCAATCCATCTAACAAATAATTACTGAATAAGCTCTGTACCTGGCACTGTGCAGTGCAACTGGCCTGTCTGTGGTGAGCATACATACATGATCTTTGTTTTCATGTAGTTCATCTTGATGATATAGTCTTGTTATTATGCACATATCATAATTTTCTTTAGGTTTTTTCCAGGGGGAATGACACATGTTTTATGCGCTTGTAGAAAACTGATAATATATACCCTTTAACTAGGAATTTTAATTGGTATATAATAATTGTACATATTTGTGATATTTTGAAAATAATACTCAATGGTATTGGGGTGAAAGGAGACAGCAGAGAACAATAAGGCAACAATATCCCTTAAACAATTAAGCCACCAGAATCATAATTGTGCTAAATACAACACTGTGCTCTTCTAATTCAGTGGATTTTAAACTTTTTAAAAGGGGAAATTTCAAATGAAATTTCATATGAACCCTCAAAACAAAGAGAAAATATAAACAAAGCTACACTAGTGAAAGTGGAAGGGTTCAGTCTCCTCCCAGACAAACCGTCTTTCCTTTCTTCAACTGGGAAGCTCCTCTGGGCCCTAGGCATCCAGGGAGACATGGTTCTGCCTGGGTTTTAGAGATGGGACAGTAGAGTCTCAGAACACAATCCTGATTCAGTTCACTGTTGTCTTCTACTGGGCAATTTTCATAAAACCTCAGAGAAACTTGTCATGGTTTTAAATGAATTTAACTTTACATTGGTAATGTTCAGGCAAACTATTTTATCCATTTGAAAATATAAAAGTATCAGAGTGACAATGACAGTTTCTTTCACTTGTCCATTCAACAAACACATAAAGCAAGTTGTAGATCCCAGACACTGTGCTAGGTGCTGATGATGTAAGGCTGGGACAAGACAAGTGAAGTGCTTGTTCTTCTGGAGCTTTTATTTTAGCTGTGCAGAGTGCTAGGAAGAAAATTAAAGTGGGAAAACCAACTAACACAATCGGTGTTGGGGTAGGGCAGAGCAGGGAAGAGTGTCAGGAGGAAGTAAGCCCTCTGAACAAACGTCTATAGGGAGAAAGACAGAGAACCCCAAGGACGAGGCCAGAGAACCAGAGAAGTCAGACCATATGGGGCACTGACTACAGTGAGGACTTGAGATTTTGCTTTGTTAACTGGAAAATGCTAGAGGCCTTTCAGCAGGACAGTTAGTTACATGTTGCAGTTTGAATATGAAACATTTCCCACAGGCCTGTGTGTTGAAAGCTTGGTCCCCAGCTGGTGGCGCTAGGAGAGGCGGTGCTGGAACCTTTAGTTGGTATGGCCTAATTGGAGAAAGTAGGTCCCTGAGGTTGTGACCTTGAGGGCTGTCTCTTGCCCTGGCCCCTCTTTCTTTTTCTCTCTTCCTCCTGTCTGCCATGAGCTGAGTCAATCTGCTCTACCACACGCTCCCCTCCATGACGCTCTGCCTCACCATACATGGCCCAGAAGCAATGGAGACAAGCCATCATGGACTGAACCTCTGAAATCATGGGCCAGTGTAAATCCTTCCTCCTTTTAAGTTGTTTCTCTCAGGTATTTGTCACAGTGACAAAAAAATCAACTAACAAATGTATACCATAAAAATCTTCACTTTAAATGATGGGTTTGGCTTATACTGGGGTAATAATGAATGATGATGATGTTAACAATAATTGCTAATCTTCACTAAACACTCTCCACATATCAGTCACTGCTCAAAAAGCTGTACATACAGTGTTAGCAACAGACATATAATGTAGGTCACTATATTTTTTTCCATTTTATTTTATTTTATTTTATCTTTTACAGTACTCAGGGTTTAAACCTAGCTTACCTCACACATGCTAGGCAAGCACTCTACCACTGAGCTGCACTCCCAACTTCTTTTTTATTGACAGGGTCTCACTAAGTTACACAGGCTGCCTCTGGCCTTGAACTTGAGATCATCCTACCTCAGCCTCCGAAGTAGATGGGATTACAGGCGTGTGTCATAGCAGCCAACTGTTTTTCCATTTCATATGTGAGAAAACTGAGAAAGATTAAATTGCCCAAAAGTTCACAGCTATTAAGCAGCTGATCTAGAATCTAAACTCAAATTGATTCCAGAGCCTTTGCCTTTTACCCACACCCCCTCCTGGGGTAAAAGTAGTGAAAAGAGGATGCTTCTTGGACATATCTTAAAGGTAAAGTCTACTTGCTTGCTCAGTGGGTTAGATGTGAATTAAGAGGGGATGAATGAACACAGTGCAGTGAAAGATGACGGACTCCTGGTTCAAGAACAGCAGCAGGCAATTACCATTCAGTAGCACTTGGCATAGCCAACATGGTTCTTATATCTTTTCATAATCAAGTCATCTTATGTTAAATAGAAAATTTATTTCAAATGAGAACCCAAACTTTAAAATGTTTGTCACTGAGAAAGAATTTCTTTGCTTTATGAATGCTCTATATGAAATGGTTATAGCATTACTAGTTTAGCTTCTGATTAGTCAACACATGAAACACCCAGAATCGAGAAAGTGGACTTAATGCAGTGCAAGTCGACAGCACCAACTGCAGTTATCCATCCCATCAGATAAAACCTAACAAGCAGTAAAAATAAAATCTATCTAGTAGCCTCAAAATGTTTTTTACAGCTCTGCAAACAATTACTCATTTAGTCCCAGATAAATATATGAATTCCTTCCTTTCTGTCTGCAAATAACCCAAAGGAGCACAAATTATCAAGAAGATAAAAAAGACCTATGTATTAGAAAACCTGAACTTAAGAACTTTCCTTAGTCCCCACACTGACAGTTCTGTGAGGGCAAGACACGGGTTGACTAATCCAACGGCTGGCTGATATGTGATCAGGTAAACTTTCCAGCTCTGTGAGTAGGACCCTGATGAAAACAGAACCATGTAAAAGCAAGGGAAATTTGTGGCACAGGGGGCGCTACTTCAGGCCTGCATGATACATTGTCACAGGGACAAAATCGGATTGGCTGCAAAAATCCTCCCTGGTGAGCCCTTGCAGCTGTCCCCCTTCTTCACTCGCTGGCAGCCTATAGAAAGCCACCAATTTATTAGCTCATATGAAATCATGGTAAATGTTTAAAAAACTCTCCATAACACTATCTAAGCAAAAACAAAGACTAGCTCTCAAACCGACCTGCTGTTGCGCCTTGCACGTGCCCTCCCCAGGGCATGCAGCTAGATGCTGCAATGCTTCCACAGCCACCTGCAGATACTCCCAGCCCACCTCCAGTGTTTCAGTTTGGATCTATTCACGACTCAACTCACTTGAAACTAGCTGTTTCAAAGTGTTGCTATCCTTACATCTGCATCCTAAATTTCAAAACTGGTTTAATAATTTCATGTTTTTTGTTGTTTTTTTTAATCAGGGGGCTAAACCCAGGGCCTTGCACACATTCTGAAAGTGTTCTACCATTGAACGGCACTCCCTAGCACTTTTCTATTTTTCAATCTTGAGTTATAGTATTGCAGGCTGCTTCTGGCCTTGAATTTACAATCCCCCTGCCTCCATCTCCCAAGTTGCTGGGAATATAGGGGTGTGCCACCATGCCTAGCCTGGAGGCCTTTTCTATTAGCAAACAGTCATGTATTTTTATGATTTATGATTATTTTCTCATATAGTCTTCGCTCATTTTTAATGTCAACATAATGAAATCAACAATAATAATTAAAATTTACTTTATGTAACTATATCAAAAAGATAACCAAACAAAGCAAATGTGGAAGGTAGACCCTAAGCGGTAACAAATTCCCAGAGTCATCTAGCGTTCCAACGGTTTGCAGATTCTT
>VMDO01025704.1:0-27840 GCA_007922755.1 Pedetes capensis | reverse complement strand
CAGCCTAGCCAGCATTTGTTGTTATTTGTTTTGTTGATCTTGGCTATTGTTACTGGTGTAAGGTGAAATCTCAGAGTTGTTTTAATTTTCATTTCCCTAATGGCTAGGGATATTGAGCAGTTTTTCATGTGTTTCATGGCTTTATGGAACTCTTCATTTAAGAACTGTCTATTCAGATCCTTTGCCCATTTGTGTATTGGGTTATTTGTTTTCTAGGGTGTTTTTTCCTTAAGTTCTTTATAAATTCTGGTAATTAGACCTTTGTCTGATATATAGGATGTGAAGATTTTTTCCATTGAGTGGGGATTTCCTTGACTCTGTTGTTTCCTTTGCTGTACAGAAACTTTTTAATTTCATGTAATCCCATTTGTCTATTCTTGTTGCAATTTCTTGAGCAATAGGAGTCCTATTAAGGAAATACTTTCCTATGCCTATATGATGGAGTGTATTACATATCTTGTCTTCTATTAGTTTTAAAGTTTGTGCTTTTATGTTGAGGACTTTTATCCATTTTGAGTTAACTCTCATGCATATTGAGAGATGAGGGTTGGTTTTCATTTTTCTACAAGAGGATGCCATGTTTCCCAGCACCATTTATTGAAAAGGCTATCCTTTTTCCAGTTTACTTGCTTTACTCCTTTGTTGAAAATTAGGTGCCTATAGGTGTGCTGAGGTATTTCTGGGTCTTCTATTCTGTTCCACATGTCTTCAAGCCTATTTTTGTGCCAGTATCAAGCTGTTTTTGCCACACTGACCTATAGTATAGCTTGAATTCAAGGATTGTGATTCTACCTGCACTAGTTTTGCAGCTTAAGTATGTTTTGGCTATACGTGGTCTTTTGTGATTCCATATGAATTTTTGTATCCTTATTTTCTATTTCTGTAAAGTCAGTCTATGGAATTTTAATGGGGATTGCATTAAATCTATAAATTGCTTTTGGTAGGATAGCCATTTTTACTATTTTGATTCTCCCAATCCAGGAGCAGGTCCTTCCAGTTTTTTAGTGTCCTCTGCTATTTCTTTCTTTAAAGTTTTGAAATTTTCCTTGTAATTATCTGATGGGTCTTTGGTTAGATTTATTCCAAGGTACTCAATTTTCTGGTGGGCTAACTGATGATATCTTGAAGTGTCACAAAATTAGATGTGGGAATTTAATCCAAGTTTCCTGAACAAATACTGTGTGCTGAAGACATTAAAATAGATACTTTACACAAATTACATTATCTCCACAGATTTCATAGTAGTAATTTCTAAACTCTGTTTTATAGGATAAAGCATTGAGGTGTGGTTCACCTGCCCAAATTTGCTTAGATAAACTGATCTCCAAAATCTACACCTTTCCTCTTATACTTCATAGCATTAACACTTGGTTTCACTCCATGAATTCAACCTTTTATACTACTTACATTCTGGGCTGTGTAATTCATTGTTTTGAAGGCCGTTCTGTGTTTTCAAAATGTTTAACAGCATGCCTAGCCTGTGCTGACTAGATGTCAATAGAATCTCTCCCACTTTGACAAATATTTCCTCAGACATTTTCAAATGTCTCCTGAGGGGGGAAAATATCTCCACATTTCAGAATCACTGTCTAACTAAACCTGGACATTTTTGTTGAGTGCCATCATTATGTTTGTAATACCATGTCTGTGAAATAGAAATTATTTCTTAAAAAACTAGCGAAAGATTCCATGTGACAATGAATCAAATTATGAACAAATCAGAGGGAAAAAAGAAACTAAATGCTATGGTCTGAATGTTCCCTCAAAATTCATTTGTTGAAGTTTAAAAGTGAATGTGATAGTATTAAGAGGTGGAGCATTTTGGAAAGTGATTAAGAGATGAGGGTTGCTCTCTCATGAATGGGAATAGTGTCCTTATGAAAACAGGAAGAAGGGAGCTTCTTGCTCCTTCTGCTGTATGATAAAACAGTGTCCCTTTCACCATGTGAGGATACAACAAGGCATCATCTCTGAATCAGAAAGGGCCAGCCTTCATAAGATCTTAGGCTTTCCAGCCTCCAGAACTGTGAACAAACATAAATTTGTTTTTTGTAGGTTACCCAATCTCATATACTTTGTAGCAGCCAAAATGGATTTAAACACTGAAAAACTCACAAACATAGATTTTTAGCATTGTTATTTAAAAATTAGAGTAGAAAAGTCTAATCATTAATGTGAGGCAAACTTAACATTAACCCTTTAAATGAGATCATCAACTTTTCAGTATAAATGCCTTGGCACCTTCCTAGAAATTTCTGAGAGTTCCTCTGTTACTTCATTTATGTGAGATTACTTGGTGGGGGGAAAGCCAGAATTTTTTTTTCCATGCTAGGTACAGTGCTGGGGAGTTGAACCAGGGCCTCATGGCTTAGGCAAGAGCTCTCCCACTGAACTGAACCCATAGCCTCAGCCACACCCTTTCATTTTAATTGTGAGAGAGTCTCTCTAATTTGTGAAGGCTGCCATCCTCCTGTTTGAGCCTCCTGATTCTCTGGGATTATCAATGTATGCTGCAGTGCCTAGGTAAACCGTATCTTTTAACAACTACTAATAAAGTATTTTGGGAGATGGACCTGGCAACCGACTCCCAAAAATCAATCTGCCATTGAAAACCCTATGAACAACAGAGAAGCACTGACAATAGTGTTTCCCCTGTTGACATAGGGTCACTATGAATTGGATATCAACTCAATGGCACCTAGCAGCAGCAGCAACAACAACAACAACAACAATAAAGTGTGAGATTCCCCCATGGGCTTCAGTGAGTAATCATTCATTAGCTGTCTAGGTCTGAGAGAGAGCACGATGGCTGGGGGAGAGACAAAAGTGGAGAGAAAAATTGATCATCCTTTTAACATCTTTCATGGTTCCGCTTTTTGTGATACCTGAATTACCTGTGTGTCAAGAAAGCCTTCATTCCAAAATTGTTTATGTCAGAGCTGAGTGGCACAACAAATATGATATAGGGTACCCATAATGTTTTTCATGTTATGAGTTCCCTTAGAACAAACTGTGCTATTCAGCAAGCATAGAAAGTTGACTTTGCAGGATTCTTTTTCCCCGTCACCAGTGGCCATTTTGAGAATGTTTAAATATGCTTAACACAGCTTCTAAAAATCTCTACTATGAATAGTCATACAAGTAGTGCAGCAACCAGACCAAGCTCATTTAACATTTCCTCCATAAAGTCCTCTCATTAATAGGATAATACCAGCCACCACCAAGGAAACTAAAGCAGCATTGTGATATGGAGTCACTTTCCTCCAGACTTGACTGGTGGCCGTGGTTGTAACACTAATTAGATCTCTTTTGAACCTTTGGTCATTGAGTGATGAAATACAGCTGTAGCCCCTGGTTGACTACATTATTGTACAAACCGTATTTATTATGCACTGTTTGTGAGTCAGTCATTACAGCAAATATTGTCATGAGACAGGGAGGCTGTGTATAATAAATAATAAAAAAATAACTAAGGCCATACACCATAGGAATACACAAATGCTGTGATTTCTTGAGTAATGTACTAGCATATAAAGAAGTGTCTCAAAAGTGATCACATAAATATTGAGTGGTTCAGTATGGAGGAGAATTTATATTAAGTGGGATTCTTAAGAAATGATTTATTACCAAGATGAGCTTTGAGTCTGGATTTGAGATTAGTTACAGAATGCTACAGGAGAGAAAGAGAAGGAGAAGAAGAGAAAGAAGAGGGAAGGAAGGAAAGGAAGGAGGGAGAGAGGAAGGCAAAATGAGATTATCCAGGTTGGAGAGGATTGATCTGGAGTTTTCTGGTAAAATGCAAAACTGATAATATAAAAGTAAGGGAGAGAAAATAAACTTATGCTTCTAATAGCACATAAGAGCACATCTACATTACTGCATCTTAGTGGAAAATCGGGTGTTTTAAAGTGTGGTTCCAAGACACACAGGTAATGTATTAATTGGGACCTTACTAAAAATGCAAACTTTAGGGCCCTCCACATGTATTTAAGAAGCTCTCTAAGGTGATTACTATACTAGGTCAAGTTTGAAAAACTCCTAATACTATATATATTTTTTTTCTGTGAAATATTAGAAGTCCCAGGTAGACAGATACTGGATTAGCTCTATAGTCTCCTAAACAAACATAAATCGAACCTAAGTAAGTAGTTAATAAAATTCCTTGATGATAATAATGAATAGAGATAGGTATGGAAATGTAAAGGATGGATTTGTAAGTCTTAGAGCAAACAGCTCTTTTTAGAGTTTATTTGACACCTTAGGGAGTCATTTTGAAAATGGTGTGATAAGGCTGATGATCAATTTGTGTGATTGTATTTTCACTGTAAGATAATGAAAAAGGTTTTCTGACATAATGTTTACTATGAAAAATATTGTTTTTCAGAAAGAACTGTTATAGTTAGGAGCCATCAGGTTGAGGATACAGCCCTTGTACACACCTTTCTTGACTTGAAACCAGGGAGTGTTTCCTTGTTCTATCCTAATGACTGCCTCCTGGTCCATGTATAGATTCTTCATGAGTACAATTAAGGTTCTGGTATTCTCATTCTTTGTAATATTATCCATAATATGTTTTGGTCCTCACAGTCAAATGCTTTTGCATAGTCAATCCTACACAGATATCTTTCTGGTATTCTCTGCTTTTGGCTAATATTTTTCTGACATCAGCAATGATGTCCTTGGTTCCATGCCCTCTTCTGAATCTGTCTTGATTTTCTGTCAGTTCCCTGTTAATATACTGCTGCAGTTGCTTTTGAATGATCTTTAGCAAAATTTTGCTTGTATTGTGATATTAATGATATCATTAGATAGTTTCCACATTTGGTTGGATCTCCTTTCTTGGGAATAGGCACAGATATGGATCCTCTAGGCTTCTGCTGTTAAGCCATATTGCACATACTGCACATTAAAGTTGATGTAAATTGGGACTTATATATAGGTAATATATTGCATATTTAGTAGGGTCTCCTTTGCATTTCTTTTTTGAAATGCAGACTTTATTTAAATATACTGAAGTAGATGAGATTTTTCCTCACATTTTCATGTTCTTGTTAAAGAAAGTAAATTATGCTATAATAAAAAATAAGTAATTGCTCCTCATGTTTAATTGATTTTTTATAGAAATTACAATGCATATTTGATTATAGGAAGATAGCAAATTACCTATGGTTGTTTCATAAAACATAGCATGGTTGGAAAGAGTGTTACCCGGCACAGGAATTATACTATCATTTTGCCTGAATGTGTTGAGTGGGAGATATTTAGAATTCTTTATGACTTATAAACACTGCAGAATGTTTCTTCCCCATTGAAAGTAGTATGATGGGGACATTATTTTACAGTTATGACATGCCAGGACTATGAAATTATAGAAGCCTTTTGTTGAAGAAATACCTAATGGTATGTTTTAAATAAGAAAGAGGATGCCAATTTGATGATGACAAATGATGTGCCTTGAAGTAAGTCCAGTCCTGAAGTTTGCTAGTTAGACCCTATTTGAGTCAGAGGTAGCAAAGGAATCTGACAAAATATCTGTTAAACAAAGGATTTGATCCTCATTCTTCTACTCCATGTTTTTACACTCTTGACACATTTAATATTTTGGGCCAGTTAATTGTTTTTGTGGTGGGTTGTCCTGTGAATTGTAGGGTGTTTAACAGTATCCCCATCTCTAACTTGTTAGATACCAGAAGCAAAATGTCCCCATGTTGTGACAAACAAAAATGTCTCTGTTGTTAAGTGCCCTGAGTTGGTATCCAACTCATAGCGACCCTATGTATAATAGGTAAAACACTATTGTCAGTTGTTCATAGGGTTTTCAATGGCAGATTGATTTTTGGGAGTGGGTTGCTAGGTCCTTCTCCCAAGCCTACAGCACCTGGTGTTGCCAGGTGGTCTCCCATCCAAGTACTAACCAGGTCTGACTCTGCTTAGCTTCCGAGATCTGATGGGATCGGATGCCACAGGGCTATGGCTGCAGGCAAAAATATCTATAGGCGTGTCAGATGCCCCAGGGGCTCAATATTGCCTCTGGGTGAGAACCATCTCTCTATTTCATTGAGATATAAACTGCAACACTTTGCTTATTAAAACAACAGAAGCAGCAAACTCACTGCATGTGAAGCATCTTGGATAGTTCTGCTGGTCAAGGTTAGATATCTTTTGGGGTTCCAGGCTTTTTTATGCATTCCTCTTTCTGTCTTGCCCAAAAGCCTTAGATATTTAGGTTTTCTTCCTCTCATTCAATAGCTACCATTACCCAACAGGACCCTTTTAGTGTTCATCTTCTGTTATCCACCAAGCCTTGTGTCAGGGAAAAAAAATTACTTCAGCTTCATCTTTCTTTATCTTTTTGAAAGAATACATCACTTTGGATATGAAGGATTTTCTGCTAATTCTCATGGTAATAAAATTAAGAGACAAATAAATAGGCATTTTAAAGTAGGCATTTCTGTCTCAGTTAACAGAAGCAAAGACCTATAGAAATGACAATTTTATATAAAAGACATAATAATGTTCTCTAACCTTTAACTAAATAGTATTCATTACAGAGGTCATATTCTTTTGGAGTTTTTAGATTAATAATTCCTGATGACCGAAGTCCTAATTTGGACCTCTGCCAAGGGGGAAGTGAATAAAACTTAGATGCCTTCCTTGCCTTTAGTAAAGACCAAGTGGAGCCTGGCAGCCAAAATAGTCTTCCTTCCCCTTCCTGAGCATGAAGACCTCACAGCAGAGGAATGAAGGGTCTTAACTCAATGTACAATAACACATACTTGAGAATCACCTGGGAGACTCATTTGCTAGCCTTCTACCTTATCCAGACTTGATTTCTCTGGATATTTCCATACTATTGACTTCTATTCCATTGATCATTATGAACTTTCACCAAGCATTATTCTTAAGAATTTTTATTTTTGTTGTTTCTAATATAATGCCTTTATAATAAATAGATGTGAAGCTTCTAAGAAACTTTGCTTTTCTCTTCTGCATAAAAATCATATCAACTTCACAAAATGAATCTTCATCCTATGGTTTACATTTGTCAGAGAACACTGTCTCATATTAACTGACACCAGAGTTTAATATGCCTTCCTATCCAAAGAGTACTCAGTGACCATCCAGTAGTTGGTAGAATTTCAATTAATGTGGACATATACTGACAAGGGAGCCAGAACCAGTGATAATAATGCTCAAATCTCAACTTCCTTATAGTTTAATCTCTTCTTATTTACAATGTGTATAATATCCAACTTTCAGAGTTGTTGAGAAATTTAAATTAACTTTGTGAACTATTTAACACTCTGTTCATTAAATGAGATAGCTTCTTTGTCTTTTAATTTGTTCTCAAGTGTTGACCCTTTTCTTATGATAAAAGGCTCTGCTGTCAGTGCAACTGAGTACTTGATACCTGTTTTCTGATTAATAATCAGGAAATTTAATTTTTTGCAAGGACTATATCAGGAAATTTATTCCTTGTGCAAATCTTAACTTTTTCTCTTTATATACTCAAGCATGACAAATGCCATCCTTTCCTATTTTTATATTAGAAAAGAAACAATTGGATCTGCTATAGTAGCAAAGAAATGAAAAATAAGACCATAATGTTATAATACTAGATAACATATTTAAAACTCAGTCCTTCTTCAAAACTACACTTGTTAATCTGTATTGTACTAGGCACAAGAGATAAAATTGTGATCAGTATAGGCATGCTGTCTGCATCATAGATTTAAACTCTTATGGATAAAATGGATGGTTAAAGAAAAGGTAATAGCACAATCATTATTATTTTTCTTCTATCACTCAATTAATGATAATATTCAAGCTATATATTCAGTTTCTTTACTTTGTAATTATGTTTCATCCTTACAAACTTTAGTTTTATTACATATAATCTGTTGTTGTTCAGTGCCATCAAGTCAGGTCTGACTCATAGTGACCCTATGTACAACAGAATGAAATACTCTTGGACGCTGCCATCCCCTGCATTATATCAGTATGTCTCTGCTACTCATAGAGTTTTTGATGGCTGATTGTTTTGGGATTGTTTTCAAAAGTGGACTGCTAGGTCCTTCTCCCATTTTTGTAGTGCTGGGAATCGAACCCAGGGCTCAGAGAATGCAGAGGAGCACTCTACCAACTGAGCTAAACCCCAGCCCATATATAATTTTAGTAAATTTAGTAATATTTATGTAAAATAAATATCCAGAGAGACTGTGGCCTTCCCAAAGTCACAAAGCTAATTAGTTATAGAGATCCTGATTAATGTTCTTCCAATATACTTTCTTTCAAATGGGATTTGAATTTATTTGGTATGAAGTACTTTTATTTCTTTCATCTGTATTGCTTTCTACACATCCACTGAATTATTCATGATGTTCATCCATATCTCAGCTGTGACAGAACTGTGTTTCCAGACCACATTTTAGACCTATGTGGAACATAACAAAGAAATATATGGTTCGAGAAGTTTGGTTTTCTTTCTGAATGACAAATAAGAGTCAGACCTTTCTGTCTCAGTTAAAAGAAGCAAAGACCCATAGAAATCACAATTTGATATAAAAGACATAATAATGTTCTTTAACCTTTAAATAGTATTCATTACAGAGGTCTTAATTTTAAAATAGGTTCTGGATTATATTATTATTGTTGTTGTTGTTAGGTTCTGTCAAGTCGGTATCTGACTCCTAGTGACCCTATGTACAACAGGCAAAACACTATTGTCAGTGCTTCTCTGCTATTCATAGAGTTTTCAATAGCATCTGAATTACATTACGGGAGTGTAATTGGGGCTACATAAGCTGAATACACTGCAGAGAAAAAAAATTTTTTTTTTTTTGCTGTACTGGTGGTTGAACCCAGGGCTTCGCGCCTGCGTGCTCCGCAAGTGCTGAACCACTGAGCTGTGCCCCCAGCCCGTTTTTTAAACTTTTTTAAGACAGGGTCTCACTAAATTACCCAGACTGCCTCTGGTCTCGAACTTGCGATCCTCCTGCCTCTGCCTCCCAAGCCACTGGGATTACAGGGGAGCACCACCACACCTGGCACCAGAGAAAATTTTTTGAGGAAACTTCTGAATAGATAAGAATTCAGCTCCTTCTTGCGCTATTCTTTAGTAAAGAGTCTTCAGTTTCCTCCTATGTACATTAGCAAACTTAGGAGTAAACAGAAAAGACCGAACAGAAGGGGGAAACCCCAAAGCAAGAGGAGAATCTGGGTGAGATTAGTCCATGTGCATCCTTTGAAAGCCAAATGAGCAGATGGTTCTGTTGATGTTCCGTCATAAAAGTTAAAAAACCTACCTTATTCTCTCTGGGATGGAAGACCACATCACCCTTGTGTACAGAAAAGCCACAAATCTACTTAAAAGTATGGGCTGATGGCCCTGGATTCAATCCCCACACTGCAGAAAATGGGAGAAGGGTGTGGTAGCTCACTCCCAAAACAATCCCAAAACGAGGGTTGCTGTGAGTCAAAGACAACTAGATGGCACCTGATAACAGCAAGCTAATCATGGTGGTGCACACAATCAATGAGCTATGGAGGATGAGGCAGGAGGATGGCAACTTCGAGGACAGCCTGGGCAACACTTTTGCCTGCAGCCATACCACTGTGGTGTCGGATCCCATCAGATCTCAAAAGCTAAGCAGGGTCAGGCCTGGTTAATACTTGAATGGGAGACCACCTGTGAGTGCCAGCTGCTGTAGGCTTGAGAGAAGGACCCAGCAACCCATTCCCAAAAAACAATCAGCCAGTGAAAAAACCCTGTGAATAGCAGGGAAGCACCAACAATAGTGTTTCATCTGTTGTACATAGGGTTGCTATGATTTGGACACCTAACAACAACAGCAACTTTTTTTTTTTTTTTTTTTGTATTTTGGTAACAAGCAGTTTAGAGTCTAGCATTTTGACTGTTTCTGTCCCACAGGGGAATTTTTCCAATTTTCAGTTGCACTGTTAGTAAAGCAGTAGCATTCACAATGAGTTATAAAGTCTAACTCCTCAAAGCTACTCTGAGTTACATATACTATACTTATCTTTTGGCACTTTTGTTTTTCAAAACCCATTTTGGTTACATTTACTACTGACAGAAATATCATCTTAAATCCAGTTTCTGTTACTATTTTTTTCTTCAATGTTCTGAAATTTTTATCTTTTTTAGAAATAAATATCAAATTCACAATAACCTCGAGATCAGGGACCAGTTGTGTATTTTATGGTGTGGTTTTGTTCCCAAAGAATAAATGAGTTTTCTTACCTGGATAATGTAGTATCCTTTGAGTATTATCTAATGTTTTTAGTTTTTATTTTTGCAGAGGAGAGTGAGTAGATGGGAATTGGGTTGTTTTGGGAATCTAGAATGTAGAGAGGAAATGCCTGAGAGAAGGGGAATTTCAAGTGATATAAGAAATGGTCAGCGCACCTCAGTCATTAAAGCATCTTCCAATTCCAAATATTACATTTCTCCTTGGTACAAGAACAAATTCCTCAGGGTGATTAACTGAGTAGATAAAAGGAAGCAGTTACATGAAGTTATAGGGGGACTAGTCTCATAATTAGGAAGCTGTGGGACAGGTAGACCCTGCTTCTTTGTGAGTATGAAGAGCGGTTAATAAAGTTAAAAGCAGATATACTTCTGTTTTGTAGAGACTTCTAGGCTGATGCAGCTGAAAAACTAAAAGGCAGGATTATAGAAATTAAAGATGTCAGCATGTTACCCTAGCAGCACTCATAGTGATAACTTGATGCTGAAAAAAAGGCTGATCCACTGTGGTTGACAAAAGTCCCCATTCCTCTGAAGGGACATGATTTGGAAAACTTGGGACTTGAGTGATTTCCAAACTAGGAGCCAGGAGGATTTTGTGTTTTCAAATGGTCTTCTCTATCTCACCATATATGGTAAGGTGTGTGGTTGATTTCCATGGTTTTTCTGTAATTAGATATGTCAAGTGAATACCAACTTTCTTATTTTCCTTATGTATCCTTTTTTTTTTTTTTAAGAAAATAGCTCTTTTGTCTAAGTTGGTTCATTTTGGCTTCAATTCAGAACTATCTGTTGTCCATAGTTTAACTCAGTCTTATTTCCATACCCCTTCAAAATCAATGTGGGTCTGTTCAATTTGTGTGCAAAGCTTCCATTCATTAACATTGCCGCCCACTGTCTCAGAAAGGCACTGCTGTTATTTTCAGTTTTATTTCAATTTCGAGATTATTTATTTTAGAGTGTTCTCTCTTACTGTAGCATGAAGCAATATTTTAATTTCATTGTCAAAAGATGAAAGACGTAGGAGTTAGTTACAGTTGTGATTGCCCTGTAGCTGAGATGGAATGGAGCTGGAATCTATTTAAACTCGCATTGTGCTTGAAAGATGAGGCTTCAATGAATCTTTGTTAAGCTATGTCATTTCATGGTTGCATTTAATAGCAGGAAGCCTTTTTGGATGTCACAGGCATGGCATATTTGCCCTTTTTTTTTATGCCTATGTGTAAGAGCTAGCAGTTATGAATTAGGTTTTGAATTCAAGCAGTAAATATATAAAGAGGTAGCTATCTGCATTTATATATAAAAATATGAGAATGTATATAAAATGAAAAATGATTATTAAAAATTTCCATTATTTTAAAAAGCATGAAATCCCTTAAAATTCCTTCATTTAAGCCACAGATTTGACATAAGCTATCCCTTTGCCTGTAATAGTCTTTCTTTTTCTTCAAAGCCATTTCCTACCCCTTGTATTCCCTTTACTCCTCTCCTGTTATCTGTCAAGAATCTGAAGTAGTACACTTAGTGAGAAACTTTCCAGGACCCTTCAAGGCTTTAGTTATCCTTGTCATAGTACTTATATGACAATTGCTGATTGATTTGTCTCTTTTACCCTTCTCGCTGTAGATAGGGATGATATTTTATTCATTTTTGTTTACTAAGGCTTAGTTTTGGGTACATCTGAGACACATAATGGATGACAGCTCTGCTTATCCTCACTGGAATATTTAAATTTGTGTCCTGTTCTCAGAAGTAAGCTTATCTCTGACTTGAAGAGACTCTCTCCCTTTGTCTCCCTCTGCCTCTGTCTCTGTCTCTTTCACACAGCTGCTAGTAGGTTCCCTGGAAACAGGAGCCTGTGATGTTATAAAAAAATATCACCCAGAACTGATGACCTTGTATTTATCCACTATCATTAAACTCATAAATAAGTTTTCTGTGGGATTGTTACATAACATTGCTGCACTCACTCTCAGCAGAAAGCTCTTAGCAAAGCGCTTAAAAGGAGTGAGGACCTTTATGATGCAGATAAGATAAAAGACCTGAAGTGAAAAGCAATATTTATTTCCTCATATTTTAGAGCACAAGCCATTTCATGGTCTTTATCTCTACATACTCAGAAGATCACTGAACCAAAATGCTCATGATTGTTTCATCTGCATTATGCCACTTACTCCTTGGGACATGCAGAGAACTGGTGAGATTTCCACTTTCAGATGAACAATTTAGGAGTTATGGACTCAAAATGGTTCAGGATAGGTTAATAATGCCAAAGCAATCCTCAGTCCTTATGACTGCAAATGTGCTTTTTAAGGAAAAGTGACTACAGCGTGTTTCCTAGCCTTCTGGGGATTGTTATAAAGCCTTGTGGATTTCTTCTTTTTGATACTTTAATTCCCTGTTTTCCTACAAGAATGGTCAGGGAGAAAATCATTCTACTTTAAGTTACTTGGTAAACTAAGTTAGAGATTTTTCTGGGTTTTGTCTGTTGTTTTGTTTTGCCAGAGATTCTTAGGAATGATACTAAGAAACACTATGAGATATTTCAGGGGAGAGTTGGAATCTCTGTTTGGAGGAACTAGAGCATACCGTGGTCCTCTTCAAGGAGCTGTCTAAATACAGAGAAGTGACATTTCTTTTGACATCTCTTTCTAGTTTTATTATGACAACTATCATCTCTTTGCATTTTCCACAGCTGTTTTCCCAGTAGTAAAAGTAATAATGTTAAAATATCAATGCTACCTGCAGCTGTAAATGCATTCATCTTTGTGCATTGTGCTTGCTGCTCTGATAGTGAAGGGCCATTCTGTCACGTTTAATTAAAAGAACTCAAACAAAAACAAATGAAGACATATCCATCTCTTATGATTTTAGCCTGGTGTCCTATTTTGATGTTCTGCCGGTAAGCAGATTAATTTAACTAATTTGAGGGAAGGTTGGTTTACCATTTTTAATTCTTCTGTGGACATAATCAGTATAATTAAAATATGATAGCATCTGGCTGTTTAAATCACAGGTGGAAAGCATTAAAGTAGAAGGCAAAAGAGAAACTGCCACACAAATTTTGTCACTCTGTCTCTCCCCCACCCCTGTGCTTCTCTCTCCCTCTTTGTCTCTCTCTCCCCCACTCCTTAGATAAAAACTGAAACTATTTTTAAGCAGGCCAAGGAATAATCTACTTGCCAATTCCTCCGCAAGGACTGTCTAAATCCTATAATCTTACTTGATGGGGTTCTAATGGCATAGCAGTAAAGGAAGGATCATTACTCTTCATTTGTTCCATTTATGAAATTCCTGTCAGAAAACCCAGGCCCTAGGTTGGCAGATGCTGAACAAAAGTATACTCAGAGCTTACCTTGGTTTCTTTCCTCAGAATTGGTAGGTACTCAGAGTTGGATGAAGCCTTTTTTAGTCTGGCATTTACACTGAGACAATCTGTTACAGAGGTGAATAAAAACAGATTTTTGTGATGTCATTTTAAAAAGAGCCCCTTTTTATTTAGAGACAGCATCTTGTCACACTTCCTGTGTTACATAGATGACTCTCATTATGTGCATAAGTAGTTCCCTGGGATTATAAATTGTGTGGCTAAAATATTCGTATTTTCATACACATTGCAGTTCATTTTTTCTCTCAAAATCTTCTTGAATTACTAACACACAACCCAAGAGTTCTTGACCCTAGAGACATTATTTCCATTCTGTTCATCATGACATCTCCTCTTCTCCACACTCTCCTTGTTTGACAGTTTCAAAGAAAAAGGGAAAGACCTGTTGAATTGATGCCATCGGAGGTTGGGATAGGACATACAAGAAATAGAAGTGGTTGTGATACAGCCTCCAGGAACATAAGGACATTTTCAGATTTAATAGGTTTGGATGTCTGTTTCCCTGATCCTGTCATGGCTCTGGGTAGGTCTTCTCAGAAACTAAAGTTCACTTCTCACTTAGAACTCTCTTACACAAGGGGCAAACATATATCCCAGATTCATCTTGCAAAACTAGGAACCAGGGCCTCCTTCCTTACTCACCTCTCTACTTCAGAGCTGCTTCTCATTCTGTACTTTGCCTCATTGCTCTTATTTTTCTGTGTCTGTTTCTTGACTCTCACTTGGTTTCAACAACTTCTGTATTAATTAGCTGGGGTTGCTGTAACAAGTACTATGTTTAAGCAACAGAAACTGATGGTTTCACAGTTCTAGAGTCTGGAAGCCCAAGATCAAGGTGCGCACGTGGGCAGCTTCTCAAGACCTTTTTCTGGCTTATAGATGTCTACCTCCTCATTTGCTATGTCCTCACACAGTTTTTCCTCTGTGTACCCATGGAGAGAAAGTTCTGGGGTCCCTTCCTTTTCTTATAAGGGCATTGTCTTCTGGGATTAGGGCCCCACCCTTGTGAACTCATTTGACACCAGTTATCACCTTAAAGCCCTTCCTCCAAATCCACTGGCATTGGGCATTAGTGGTTCCATATAGGAAATTAGGGATGACACAGTTCAGCCCATAACAGCCTCTCTTGGTGTTCTTTTCTTGCATCCCAGGAGAGAGGATCTCATTATGTACATGGTGCTGCTATCATAGCCCTCCTGTCCTCATTGTTAACATCAGCTTTGCCCAGGCTCCCATCATATGTTCTGGATAGTATTTCCTTAATTTGTCTTCTCCTGTGATCTTTTCCCCATTTCATTCCTGAAAAGGCTGCCTCAAAATGTGATTTAGTCATCGTCAGCCCTAAACTCTTTTCAAGGTTGTTATCTTGTGCATATGATCTTCTATGATCTCTTCTTCATAACCTGTCTTGAGTATTATCTGCTCCCATTTTCTACCACAGGCTATCAGTTTTAATAAGCATGAATTGCTGAGCTTTTTCACACTCACTTTTTTTATGCTTCCATTTTTTCTACCTGGAACACCTTCCACATTCTTGTTCTCCAAGATCACTCCAATGCATCTGGTTCCACTGCTACTTCCCTCAAGAAGTCCTATCCCTGAGAACCACATGACCTTCTCCTCTGTCTTCAGGGGCCTTTGTGCATATTTATGTCCTAGTATTTCTGATGGTGCCTGCAGTTATACCACTGTGGAATCCTATCCCATTAGATCTCAGAAGCTAAGCAGGATCTGGCCTTGTTAGCACTTGGATGGGAGACTGCCTGGGAATACCAGCTGCTGTAGGCTTGGGAGAAGGACCCAGCAACCCACTCCCCCAAACAATCAGCCATTGAAAACCCTATGAAGAGAAGACTTGGATGGGAAACTTAGATGGGAAGGAGGGGAGGGGGGAAACATAGGGGATGGTAAGGGGTAACCTATATGAATAATGTTTATCAAATTGCATATATGAAAATTGTCACAATGAAAAGCATGTCAAAATGAATCACATTATGATGTACATTAAAAACTTCTAATAAAAAAAAGATAAAAAAAAAACCCTGTGAATAGCCGAGAAGCACTAACAATAGTATTTTGTCTGTTGTATGTAGGGTCACTATGACTCAGAAACTGACGTGAAGGCACCTAACAACAACAACAATTTATGATGGTGTAGTGACCACATTTGTTTTCCTATCCTAATCTGATGTAACAAAATGTTAAGTAGGAACTTAACTTGAGCACTAAGGCAGGGTCTTTTTATGATTTATTATGTATTCCTAGTACTTAGTATAGTGCCTGATAAATGGTAGGAACACAGTACTATATCTGTGAAGGAAACATTCAGTCTCTTCCTCTTCCTCTTATACACACACACATGCACACACACACACACACACACACACACATATACACACAATACACAATCCCATAATGTTTCCTGTTGCCATTTTCTAGATTTTGTGTGTGTGAGATCTGAGGTTTGATCGACAGGTCTTAACTCTATGAAGCTTTCAATATTTTTTACTTGTACATTTCACAAAAGCAGAAGATATTCTTTAAATATGGGACGAGATACTGAGTTAAGGACAAAGAACAGAACATATTTAGCTTTTTTTTTTTTTTGCCTTCGTGAGTTGGTAAAGTGCTTATAAATATATTAGCTATAAATAATGGCTACAATAGTCCTATAATTCTTGTCAAAGGATAAGCCAAGTGAGGGGGTATGAATATGTCTGTGGGGGACTGGTGTTTCAACATGAGTTATTCTCATTCTTGGAAAAGTAGCTCCATGTTTGTGAAGAACAATAAATTAGTAACTATATTGCCAAGTGATTTATGCAGCCAAATGTATTAGAGAAAAAAATGTTCTGGGTAGCAATTTATTGTAAATAGTGGCTACAATGTGGAAAAGGTAGAAAATACTATTCAAATGCATCTTGTACCATCCCCTTGCCCCATAGGTTTTTGATGTACCTATGATTTATCTGGAGGATTCAGAGAATGAGAATATTTAGGGGGAAATAAAAAGAGCAGCTTTATGATTTTCTTTTATTGTCAAATGATATGGATGTAGCCAAAAGTACAGCTGAATAGTTTAAAAGTCACAGACTGAGACCCTAAGAAAACCCAAATATGTGCCAAAATTAACAGAAGGATCCCCATGTAACCAAGAGTATCAGCTGCACCCGTAATTTAATGGGATCCCAGTGCTGGCTAAGAACCAGAAGGTGAGGCCATTCTTTATTTGATGCTTGGGTTGACAGAGAATTATTACAGTAGTTTGTTATGTAGGCTTCAGGAGAAGAAGCACTTGGCTGGAATTCAAGATCAGCAGAATCAATACACTAAAATGAAAATAATATGAAGAATGAATGTTTAACACCAGAACTGAAGTTCTGGATCCATTGTTTACTACATGCATATTCTTGACTAAATTACATAATTTCTTCAATCTTTAGTTATCTCAGCTGTAAAATAGGTACTGTAATAACAGAATGGGGTAGTGGTAAAAGTGGGACAAATCATTCCACATCCCCACAGGGCAAGCCTTGGAAACAATAGAACTTTCAAAAACACAGGGGTCAGTTTGTACAGTTTTCTCCATTTTTTTTGTTTGTTTTCTCTGAAAGTTTTTCAGTGGCTTTGTCTTTTCAATAGCCTCTGTTTCCTAGTCTTCTTTCTCCTCCTTATACTACTTTCTTTAACTATTGACCCTCTAGTTGTGAATCCATGGAAAAGCATCGGAGCCACTCTTGTAAGATTTAGCAAAACCAGCTATAACTCAGGGAGAATACTAATTAAATACGGGAAATATATGCCAGGCAGCTCTGGGTCTCATCACAAATATTTTAATACTCTATTTTTGTGCTTCAATTGATTTATGTATAAGTGAATAGTATGTTCTAGAACTTTATAAAATATAGAACACTTTTCAATTTTTAAACTTTTAGTTCTTTGTTAGCACAATATATAAAAATGTAGAAACAAATTATAGATGATACAACCCAACTATAGGAATTTATCATTCTTTTCCTAATATCTTCTCTTTTCCCAATTTTAGAAATAACCTTAACTTGAATGAAACCTTAACACATTTCTTCTTAGAGTTAGATTTTGGAAAGACTTCTTTCATTTAGCATCTACCCTCTAAATCAAGAAAACATTTTGTAGTTAATTTTACATACAGAGAAAAAGAGTGAAGAGAATGTATCTATTTAATGATCTTATTTTAGGTCATAATAATAAAAAGTGATAAGTGAATTCTGTTCTTATGAATAAGAGGAAATAAACCTTTCCTACTTGATTTTTTTTTCTTTTCTGAAAAGGCTGGGTTTGATGGATTTACTCTTCGTTTCATTTTGCCTGTAAAGAGAGGCAGACATACCTGTAATGACTCATTGTCTTTACACCCTCCTGCTTTGTGGCACCAGACACAGTTGTCAGCAGGAGCTGCTTGTGATGTGCCTAAATGTGTCTGAGGAGTTTAGTGACTGATTGTATTTCTGAAGCTTTCATCAAGTATTAAAAAAGGGAGATGTCTAAAAATTCTTCATGTGTTATGCTATTGATAACAATACGCGGATCCTATTCCAAGACCTGCTGCAGCATTACAAGGATAAATGATAAATGATAATACCCTCTAATATTTGTACTAAATTGTTTACATTTAAAAGCTTTTCCACACTTAGATTTTTATCCTTTGTACTACCCTAAAAAGGTTGATAGGCAGCATTATTATCCCTTTGAACCAGCAGAGAAACTAGATTTGAATGTATTTGATTTACCCAAGGCCAAATCTCAGGTCAATGTTCTTTTGTACTTATCATGCTTCTTTTCTGACCCTGTAGATTTATATTGGTTAATACTTAGCCTCTTACGATATTTAGGATGCTGTACGTTATTATTTTTTCTCATATTTTACTTCCAAGGCATATCTAGTATTTGACCCTGCTCCTTTATAATGTTCTTCTGGCTCTCATATAATGCCAACCCAGACACTCTGGATGTGGAATGAAATGCTTGAATTCTATAGGATTCAGTTTGCAAGATAAAATGCTTCATACGACCTAAGTAACCAGTGTTAGCTGATATGGGCTAGGCCCCAAAGCAGTTCTGATTGTTAAATGTTATTAGGATTTTGTTGTTCCAACTTTTAAGCTGTTCTGAAGAATAACTCTCAATCTTTCAAAAGGCTACCTTGCCACCCTTGGTACAGTCACAGTAAACTAACCTCAGAATTTTTGTTTTGAGGCATTTCACCCTGGGAAGTTGTCTGGTAAATACATTTTTACTTGGTTTTCTTTAACCCACTTAAACTTAATATCCCATTTGCTAAGTGAAAGAAACTAGCCAGACACTGTGGCACACACCTGTAATCCTAGCCAATCAGCAAGCTGACGCAGGACGATCACAAGTTTGAGGCCATAGGCAGCCTGTGGAACTTAGCAAGACCTTGTCTCAAAAAAATAAAAAAAAAAAAATTTAAAAAATGGGCTGGGTCACAGCTCAGTGGTAAAGCCCTTGTCTAACAGGCACAAGGCCCTGGGTTCAACCATGCAGTGTTGAAAAAAAACTTAAACAAGATATTGCAAAAAGATAATTGAACTCTTAGAGCCTTTTCTTGGCAGTAAAATTAAGCAATATGTAATATTAAAAAGCAAATGTTAACAGTGACAGCATGCACATTTTCATCATTTGAAGTTAGTACCTGTGCCTGCAAAATGCAAATGACTTTCTAACTTTGAAAGCCAACTCTGATGGAAGAAAATTAGGTTGTAGAGGGTTTTCTCAAACAGATATAAGATAAAATGAATGTTTCCTTAAACCTTTGATTGCAGCATGTAGGTATCTGTTTTCATACCTAGCATTAGATTGTATTCAATTTTCTTGAGTGGGGCTAGGAGCAGGGCACACTGTCTCAGGCCTTCAGGATATTGGATACTGACGGTGAAATGGCTGGAGTACAAGCTCAGAAGAAAACTTCTCCCAGATCTATAAGTGCCCTGGGGACTTACGGGTGTGAAACATATATAGTGGGTTTGGTGAAAGTATTTCTGCTAGGTTGTCAATATGTGGGATGTTTAGTCAAATGGAAAAGTCACTACTAGTAGCTCAAAAGGTTAATGCAACATTAGAAAAAACATGAATGTTCTAAAATAAAAGGTCAGAGAGTAGCATTGAATCACTTTCTTTGTACATTCTTGGTGCTTATATTAGTTAGTTTTGCATAACTGTGACCCAAAATACCTGAGAGAACAACTTAAATGAAGGAAAATTCATTTTGGCTCCCAGTTTGAGAGGGTCCAGTCCGTGGTCACTTGGACCCATGTACATGGACAGAACATCCTGGTGGCGGGTGCATGTGACAGAGAAGATTCTTCACCTCATGGCTGACAGGAAGCAGAAAAAGAGTGGTTCTGATACTTTTCCAAACTAGAAACTAGAACTAGAGGGTCAATAGTTAAAGAAAAAGTAGTGAAAGGAGGAGAAAGAAGACTAGAAAACAGTGGTTACTGAAAAGACAAAGTTACTGAACAACTACATACACAAACCTTGGGTTTTTTTTTTTTTTTTCCCTTGTTGTTGTTGTTTGTTTTCTGTTTTTCTGATGAGTTCTCACTACAGTGTAGCCCAGGCTGGCCTCCAACTTATGATCCACATGCCTCAGCCTTCTTGAGTTTTTGGATTACAGACCACAACCATATCAGGAGGACATTTCATATTCAAACCCTAACAGTGTTCCTGACAAATCCTGGATACATGTCATTGTTCCATATAAATAACATTTTAAATCCACTGAGATCCAGCAGAAAAACATGTTATTGGAAAGAAGTGTGGACCAAATAATATTATAAAGTTAATCATTCTTTAAAACATGTTTTATACGTCTTGATATTTTCATCTAAATTTTATTTCAAAATTTGTTTATAAATTTTTTCTTGGAATTACTCAAATTTGTGACTAATGCAATATAAGCTGAAATATGAAGGGACCTATGTTGTTCTCAGGACTGTCAAGATGATAGTCAACTTGTTTATAGCATTATTCTAAAAGCCCCATTATCATTGGATTCACAATAATATTTTGGAATATTCACATCATTTTTGTTTTTA
Source organism: Pedetes capensis (assembly GCA_007922755.1). Lineage (NCBI taxonomy): Eukaryota > Metazoa > Chordata > Mammalia > Rodentia > Pedetidae > Pedetes > Pedetes capensis. Next base: position 7,088 of record VMDO01025704.1, on the reverse strand, counting down.
AGCATCTAGATGTCATAGACTGTGATGTTTTCTTATTATAGTCCTAACAACCACACCACATCCAATTAATCAATATATAAAGTCATCTTTAGAGATTATGATTCTCATTCAAACAGAAAAGAATCACCCTGGGTGAATTAGAGGATGTTGATATAAGAGCTGACTTTTAAACAAGAGATTAGAAGAGACTAAAATGTTTTAGTTAAAATGAGAGTACAAACATAGTAAGTACTGTGGCAGATTTTTCTGTGGATGAGAAATATTTTTAGCTTCTTTTCAATTTATTCATTAAATGATTATTTGGCATTTTTATTGATAGAAACTACCTCAACAGAATGGGGTTTAGCTCAATTGGTAGAGTGCTACTCTACACTCTCTGAGGCCCTGGGTTTGATCCCCAGCACTCCAAAAATGGGAGAAGGACCTGGCAGCCCAGTCCTAAAAACAACAATCAGCCATAGAAAACACTATAAATAGCAGAGAAGCACTGACACAGTGTCGGGTGTGGCACAGTGTCAGGGAAAGTTTCTTTCTGTTGTCCATAGAGTCATTATGATTTGGATCCTGACTTCATGACATCTAACAACAACAGTAATGTAGTATTTTTCTAGATCATAATAGAAAACATAGGCATGAGAAGAAATTTCAATAGAATCTAAATTCATCCATCAGTTAAGAAACACAAATCTAAGGAAAAAGATGAGATTGTCTCAGGGGAAGAAATTGTTAGACGGAAGCAAGAAAAACAAGTATTACTTAGATTTTGGCTGTCTTCTGGGGCCTCACATGATAAAGGAAGAACAATTCTCCCTGTCATTATTTCAAAATCATATTCAGTGGCAAACGCTGTGTATAAACTGATAGAGTGTATTGTTTGATGGCCTGGATAGAGATTGAAATTCAGGAAAAGAAACATTCTTATTAGACAGGAAATCAGACCTTCTTGGAGCTATGATGAGGCAATATTGTAATATTTATTTACATTCTATTTAATATGTGCTTAAATTAGGGGATGCAGTGGAGGCGTAGGGTGCATAGTTCTTGTGCATAGGAATTTATACTAATAGAGAAGACAAAAGAAGAAAATATGTAATCAATAGGAAGGTGTATAAAATTTTTGCTTGCTGTTTTTTATTATGGTTGAGATTACACAGAAAGGTAGTTTAGAAATTTCACTGGTGATTGGAATGGAGGGAGAAATGTCAATGTATGTAATACTGTAATTTTCATCACAACATGGGTTTCATAAATGGTAAGAAACTCTTTATGGATGAGAAGCAAGAGATATATGTAAATTGACCAGACACTTTCAAAAGCAACGAGGGCCTGAGCCTCTGGAACTCCAATTCAGTTTAATTGTTTGCTTTTCTAAGCCATGATTCTTATAAAGCTGAAAATGTTATAAAACTACATATAAGATGTTTAGTATAGACAGTTGGTTTTTTGTGTACCAGTTCCATGTAATTCACAACTCCTATCATGATAATTTTGTACAACATATGCCATACATTTAGTAGATTTTGCATGAGCATTACTTTATAAAACATACTTTCAAAGGGAACTCATACTCAGAATACAACCTCAAAATAAACGCAGACACCTTTATAATGTGTTCCACAAATATACATACTGACTAATGCTACTTTAGAGATTTCTATAAAGTTAGAAACTGCAGTATTTGATATATTCCAATGTATTAAATGGCCATCTAAGTCTATTTAATTTTATGATTTGACCTTTTCATTTGAATTGCTTATTGAAAATGTTTAGTGCTTTTTAGTAAATTTAATTTTTACTCTCTTGTTGTTTTAAAAGTAAATGGTTCTTTAGGGCCAAATGAAATTGTAACATGTGAATGAGCATTTTTCTGAAAAGTAATTGTATCATAAAAGGGAACACGTGATTTAAAAAAAAATCTCTGCAAGTGAAAATATTGAGTCTTATACTAATTCATTTTGATCCTTACAATATTTTAATTGAGTATATAAATCAGGTAGTCATAGGGAAATAGGAGCTGATATGAAGCTTAATTTAGCAGATGGGCTGTATGGAGGTTACCTTACTAGGTAGCCTAGATGATGAGAGCAGCCATTGGCACTGGGCCTGTTTGTTCTCAGCAGTGATCTACCCCAGTCCTTGCATTGCTTGCGCGTGAGTGAAAGACATTTGTGTTGAGCAAAGTGTGACTCCAGCTGTGTGACCTAGCTCAGCTGTGGAAAGTCATCCTTGTCCTTCTCTTCTGCCAAAGCACCTCAGTTTAGAACAAATGGCCCGGAAATCTTCTTGTTGCTTGTGCTACCCTGTCCCACCTAGATTTTGAGGTCAAAAAACAGGCCAGTTTCTGTGGTGAGCTCATCCTCCTGAGCAAAGGTGAAGGGATTTGCACTTATAGCTTCTGAGAACACAGGATTAGATTGGGAGCTCACTGGATTTAGCTAGTACCCTGCACCAATGTTTCAGATTCAGCTTTTATTGATTCTCTCTTATGAAACATTCTGAAAAAAGAGGTAGAATTCTGCTATGGGTGGTGCAGGTCATTTATTTTAGTCCTTCTATCTGGCAGCTTTTCTTTCTTTCTTTTATTTTCCCCTGCAAAGCAAAAGAAATCTAGGTTTGCTTGTGAAAACGTTTAACTCTTTGTACTCTTTCTGTGTTTTAAGATCTGAAGAGAGACCCTTTGGATAAAGGCTGAAGTGTTGAATAAATAGAATGAATGAGAAAGAGAAAAGATGTTTGCAAACAATAGGAGGGTTGAGTGGTGGTGTTTCCAATCACAGAAATGAAAAGGACTGAATTATTACAGAATCCAAGTTACTGTAATAGAGAAACTAAAAATACTGTCCTGGGTAAAGGAAGTGAGGTGGGTGAAGTAGTTGTACCAGAGTTTATTACTGGGATTTAGTAGAACCTTTCCGTTAATGACATTTTAGCAAGAGAAAGCACAGTAAGAAGGGAAATTGTTGTCTTCATATTGTCAAGTACTTTTTCTGCTCTCTATTTAGCAATGTGATGACATGCCTCTCTCTTTTTTCCCTGTTAGTAGGGCATTAAGTATACCCTCCCCACTCTAACTGAAATCCTACAGCCAACCTTAACACTGGCGTTTTCCCCTGGGCCAGCTGCTTTCCTACACAGAAAAGTTTCCATTGCATTGATGTTGGTTTATATTTGACAGATGATATTTAAATTTAACTGAAAATTTGACTAACAATGAATGATGGGTCAGAAGAAGTTAGTAATTATAATTGGAAAAATCACCTTCATCTGTGTTGCTCTGATAGGATTTAAAGAACTCAATAATTAAAGCAAACACAAGCATTTATACACATGGCCTTCTTTTTTCCAAATCCCCTATATCATAGGAGTCTCTGAATTCCTTTGTAAATTTTTTGTAAAGCCAAGCATGTTTGGATGTCACTGCTCTCCTGATATTTTTCTGACTTTTTTGTTTACGGTTTTATACACTCACACACACATAGACACACACACACACACACAAACACACACGTCAATATTGTGAGCATCTTTTATTACTTCAATCCTTTTTTTTTTTTTCAGTACTGGTGGGTTGAAATCAGGGCATCACATATGTTAGGCAAGCCCTCCACCATTGGGCTATACAAACAGTTCTTTTTAATTTTTTTATTTTGAGGCTAGGGTCTCACCAATTTGTGCTGGCTCCCTCTGGCCTTGAACTTGTGATCCTCCTGGCTCAGCCTCCCAAGTAGCTGGTGTTATAGATGTGTGCCATGGAACCCAGCTTATTTTAACCTTTATTATAGCTTCTACCACAGGGATAGGCATAATATCTGACATATGTAATGAGTACTTGTTCTCTGTCATCAGCTGATCCTAGATATCATGGAAAGAGTTCTAAAACACCCACAGTACATCCCACTTTGTATCCTATAAAGCCTATCTGAGATATCCTCACATCTTAGGTAGAGTTGGTTTGGGCTCACATATTTGTACATATTATGAAAGGATATCAGGAATTCTAATGCATTGTCTGGAGAAAACCTGTATCCTATGACCCCAAGACTCTCTCACCCTATTCAGTTAGTATTATTTCTATTCCATGCTCACATCTCTACTGGATATTTTGGGGGGAGGGTAAAATTTTAATATTTTAAAGTGCATTCCCTGTTCTCTAACACTCTTACCCTGTTGTATTATCTACTTGTGTATTTTATTATCATATGTGTCCACCCTACCCTTTCCCATCTGTTAATCAGTACTGGAATTCTCTCTCTTCAATGTTTATTCTCCAGTGGGTAGGGCATGCTGAGTGTTAAAAAATACTTCTCAAGTAAATGAATGTCCCTGGGTTTATTCCAGACTTTACCTATTCTACAAATGACCTTCATAGGCATTCCTAGGAACTCACAGCACTCTTTAAAATAGTTCCCTTTTTCAATACTCATACCTCCCAAGGTTCTACCATAAATTCTTATGCTTATCAATAATCTCCAAATTTGTCTTTGAATCTTTCCTAATCTACTATTCAAAATCTCATTTCCATATTTTGACCTGTTTCTATTCTATGCTGGAAATGACTTTCCTCTGCTCCTTTATTCCCTTTTTAGCAGGAAAAGACCCGGTTCAAATCTCTTCTTTTTTAGGCAGCTTCTGCTGACAGATCAGTCCTTACTGTTTTTGTTTTTCTCTTAACTCATATTTTATTAAAAGTATCATGTGCTATTTCCATCTAGGCAACCAAATTCTAAGTTTCTAGAAGACAAAGATAATGTTAGTCATTAATTAATTAATTTATTCTTTAAGTTCTTAGCAGTTAAATAGTATTGTGATTTTGGGTTTGGGGAAAATAACCTTGGAAATCATAATATAGAGTGAATGGCACAAAGCAAGGGTGGGGACTAAATAGCATCAGAAGATTTTTTCTTGTGACTTGATTTATCATGTAAACACCCAAGATAGTCCTTCTAGGCACTCTCTTTAGTACAATCTGCATTCCCTTTCTTCACATGTTTGTCTCAGTCAGCTCTACATTAGCATGCCAATTACTTTTATGGTGCCAAGGCCTCTTTCAGTTCAGTTCAGCAATAATTGATGACTATCCACTGTGTGCTAGGATTGAGGTAAATACTGAGGGTTCTAATGTATTTAGGACATCTTCCCTGAAACCTAGAGTGTAGAGGGCCCAAAATTCACCTTGGAACCATATTTGAGGGAACTGTGAATGTGCGTGGAATATCTGAAGCACTGAAAAACTGTCCCCTCAAAGAGAAAATGGTTTACTTCCACTGGGGTGGATCAATATTAAGAAAAGTTTAATCAAGCCTGGATAAACTATTCATCCAAATAATTCAAGATATTCTTGACGGGAAAATAGTTCTCTCACTCTTAGTGTCTCTCTCAACTATCTATGTATATTTATATCTCTCTATATGTATATACACATGAAATTCTATGTATTTATGTATTATATATATATATATATGCAAACAAAATAGATATGATGAAGCAGGAAAAATATTTTAATAATACATAAATTAGATCCTGTTTTCTGAGATTCATCACTATTTTTAAAAAATGGAAACATTCTTAGCTTTTTGTTAAGCTTCTGAAATGTTAATATACTATTAGTGCCCTGACAAAATTTGTCCACCGGTCAGGGCACAATAAAACCAACTGCTGTATATTTCAAAGCAGCTGTTAATAGCAGCATCTGATTGAAAATTCTGCTGTAGATGTACAAGTAAGTACAAGTTAAGCAGTACTGCTGCAGAATACAGATGCCCTTTATTAGTGCCTTTCTGGCTGCCTTGGCTTTCAACTCCCATAGCAGACAGCACAATTCCCAGACATTATTTGTACAGCATTGGATTTGGATTTTTGATTTCTGAATTCTGTGCATGGTGCTGAACTAATTTTTCTTTATTTTTGTCTAGGCTGTCAGTTTTTTGACACTAGATGGTCATGTTAATTTCTCATTTCTTCCCCAAAGCAGATGCCTACATTTTTCAGAGTTTCATGGCAATAATTTTTGAAGGTTTTAGGAAAGTATAAATTTTCTTTATCATTATAATGAAGCTTGACAAATGGTCCTAAAGGATCAGGTAGAATTTCCTTGTAGCTGAGTGAGATCCTTGTAATCAGTCTGTTACCAGGCAACTGGTCCCCTGGTTACTGGTTTCTTAATGTCTCTGAACCTGGAATTTCATTCTGTGAAGAGCTGAGAAACCTTGGGAAAATAAACACAAAGCAAAGTGAGTTCTCTGAAATGAGACACTCTGTGAATTATTTTTTGACGGAGAAGTTTATCCCACATTTGCATTTACCAAAATGTGTAATATTTCTATGACTTAAGATACCCAGGGCTCCTGGCAAGATGGCGGACAGATAACATGCTGTCCCAGAGTAAAGGGAAGCCTCGATTAGGGGTTTAGAACTCACATTGAATAGAGAGAAACAGTGATAGTTTAGATTGGGAGATAGAGGATGAAACTGGATGAACACTGAAATCGAGCATTTGGCTTCAGAGGAGCTACCCAGAGGTCAGTAGCAGGACCGCCATTCCGCCATTTTGCCTTCATGGAGATGACAGGATAGAATCTCAGGGACTCGGAAGGGACTTCGCCCACACACCCACGGGAGCCGGACCCAACACAGAAGGCAACCTTGACATCACACTATCACCCTGCCCAGGAGACACAAACTGCAAATTTTGGGTGAGTCAGTTTGAGGTGGCACACGGAATCGACATCTTTAGCGACGTACGTCCCGCACTCTGAGACGCTGGGCTGTTGTAGGTCCCTCACTCGAGAAAATAGGGATCAGATCCACGAGAGTAGATACTCGAGGGTACGGGGAGTAATCGCAGAGAGAACTGGGAAACCAGTGCCAGCGGTACGCATCCAGAGCTGAAACACGGCTCCCTCCCTCCTGTTGTGGTGGGACAGTCATGCAGATGCCATCTCCACAGACATACGGGCACACATATGCCTGGATCTCAGACACACCAGAGGGGATCCTAAGTCATCCCACTGCACTGTGGAGAATGGTGAGGTCTGCGGAGGCGGCTGAGTGCCACGCGGACAGAGTGCCCCTTTTTGGCAGAGACTTGC